>BCLG01000349.1:37609-61317 GCA_001602295.1 Zoysia matrella | reverse complement strand
CCTTTCACTTTGCATCGAGATTGAAACAAATTGTGGCGCTGCCCTTGCTCAGCAGCAACAAATTGTGTTGAAAGAACCCGCCGAACCACCAAAGAAGGAGTTGGTGTGTTCAGAGTAGAAGGCTCCAAATCAGGCAAATCAGCAAGCAACTCATCAAAATCAGAGCAAGTAATCTCAGCTGGATACTGAGAAACATCATTTTGGGATAAGTCATCTTGAACAAAGTTTGGAAGAGAGCAAATGGCTAAACAATTCAGACCTAGCTCAAAAGTACCATCCTCTGCCGAATACTCACAAGTGTAAGAGAAAGATCTGCTAGTTCTTGTGTAATAGGCTCATCCTCCTCTTCACTTAGAGAATCATAAGAACCATATGCAAGTGCAATAATAGTGCGTCTATTGGGACATTCAGCTTGCTTATGTCCATGACCACCACACTTAAAACATTCAATCTTGCTTGTCTTCCGTTGGGCTGCTGCAACAGAGGAGTTGGATTGATTGAACCCACAGCTTTACCTTTCACATCCAATTGTTTGGTAGAAGGTTGAACAGATCTAGAAGTTCCATGCAATGGAGGTTTGGGCGTTGCAGCCTCTTGTTGTTGCGAAGAATGCCATGATGTAGAACTGTTAGGAGATGAAAATGAAACTTTATTTTTATAAGACACAGCAAGTTGCCTTTTTGCCCGCTTTGCAAAATGAACTAATTCTGTGAGAGTTGTATAATTTTTCATATCCACTTTATCAGCAATTGACTTATTGAGGCCAACCAAGAACCGAGCCATCGTGGATTCTTTATCTTCAGTTATCCCAGTACAAAGTAGGCACATTTCCAATTCTTGAAAATATTCATCAACAGTGCGAGTACCTTGCACAAGGCGTTTGAGCTTCAAATGTAAGTCACGGGAATAATATGCAGGGACAAAACGACGTCTCATTTCCCTCTTCAAGTCATCCCAAGTGATATGATCAAGTCCAATTCGCTGATAGTCAGTACGAACTTGATTCCACCAAGTTATGGCATACCCTTTGAATTCAATGGCAGCAAGCTTTGCCTTCTTTTCAGCAGGGTAGTCATACAAATCAAAGATTTGTTCCACCTTGGTCTCCCATTCAAAATAAGCATCAGCATTCTCCTTGCCGCTGAAAGATGGAATGGAGATTTTAACCTTACTCAAGCCATCATAATTTTGGCGGTGTTCAGGATTACGACGATAGTGATCACGGTATCTGCCAAACTGGTTATCACCATAATATCAAAGCGTCAAAAATTATCGCCACCATGATCAGCAATACCACTAGGGTGACCACAGGGGTTTTTTCCATGTTCCTCACCATACTCAGAATGATCATCAACATCAAAATCTGCAGCACCACCAATAGGAATATGTCGTGCACGACCAAAAAATTGTTGTCTCCTATGAATGCCACGAAAATTATCAAATCCAGCAGCAAATCCTCTGCCACCACCACGGCCACGGCCACCGCCACCTTCAAGAGCACGGTGTGCAGCGTCAGCCTGACGACGAGCAGCTTTGGCTTCCAATGCTTCAAGATCATCATGTTCAACATTATCATTTCCATGATTTGGAGGTTCCCCGCGCTGTTGCTGAATGTATTGTTGAAGTGTTTGCATCCCTTGCACCAATTGACGCATTTGTGTACGCATCTCCTGAATTTCTTGAATAGAAACAGTGTTTGAAGAAGAATCTTCGTTACCTGCCATGTTAGTAAAGAAGGAAAAGATAATAGGACCTTATATATATGGAATCACTCCCTCACCACTTACTCAACAAGTTCTTTCTCTTCCTAAAAGGGCGAGAACCAGGGCTGAAATCTGTAGTGGAAGACTGATTGTACCAGAGACAACGGTGCAACAGCTCACGGTGCTTTTTAGTGGAGCTTGGTGGGGATAAAATAGAAAAGTAGTGCGCTGAAATATAGTGATGCAAAACCGAATAATAATCCAAAAGAGAAATAACAGAAATCTGAGTTGCTGAATACAAAGAAAAAGATGCAAAAGAAAGGAACAGGATGGAAGAGGTGGAAACAACTAGCACCAACCAAAGTACTGGTCAAGCCCCTTTTGGCGTGCTGATGACAAGTCTCTTTTGTTTCTTTTTCTTCTTTTTTTTCTTTTTTTTTAACAAGAACTATCTCTCTTTTTTTTATATATATATCTTTTGAGACAAACACAGCACAACTGTCAACTAAGGGGTGTAGCAAAGACAAAATAGAGGGGTGGCTCATCACAAAGAATACGAATTATTGGTAGAAAGGATGGAAATTTGTGGCGGGTAAAAAGAAAACAAGGGTGGGATGGGTGGGTTTTTTTTTATATATATTCAGCAAGCAATTGACGATCAGATCAAGGGTGATAATTAGAACGATATGGAAAAGAAAATTTTCAGCAACTAGACAAGTCTCAACGGATTGAAAACTCGATAATGCAAACCACAAATTAGGCACAAATGAGAGGCTGTAGGTTTTCTATTTGGGTTTGTTTGGACTGTAGGTATATAAAAATCTATCCTACCAAAGACAAGAATGATCCTACCGAGTCAACGGAGGCTCTGATATCAGATGATGTGCACACGCCTATGCAGCACGTGTGGCAAGTTGTTGTGGCCCGATCTTCTCAAAGGATCAGCGATCTTGATAACTTGTTGTTGCGTGATCTGGTGAAGAGGCAATGCACCGCGAGTCTGCTGCGCGACAAACTACCGAGACAATCACCCTCCCACGTACCGACGAAACAGCCCACGCAATCACGCCGTATAGACATGAAGGCACGAACTGGATGAACTGCAGTTCGGCGTTCTACAATTCCCTCAGAAATCGAAAGAACAAGTTTTGCAAGCCTCTCAAGACTCACGATGAATCAAAAACTCAAGAGTTGTATTTCTGAATTGCAAATTCGAAGTGTCCCCTGAAGTCACCCATTACACGGCTATATAATACTAGTGGAGTTTCAGTTTTGGAAGAAATAAATGAGAACATGTAATGGAAAGTTGTAACACTACTTTTATTAGTAGCCAGACTTAGTGGGACGCATGGATGGTTGGCATTCTTCTGCATGCAAGTGGAAACGTGTGTGAATAACATCCTGGTGGCTGGCTGCATGCATTTCTCACTTCCGAATTATTTGCTTGCTCTCCAACGGTTGTTATTCATGGTAGTTGAACGTTCTTCTCTCTTGCATGTCCAGGTTCCTTGCTGATATTTGGTGGACAGAATCCATCATCATCCCATGTCCGTTCATGCACACCATCATTCCTAAGAACATTAAAACAAATACTCAACATAACAGGTTCATTTAAATTAATCTGATTATTAACCACAAAGTTAGCGTTCACCTGAGAATGGATTTCCTTCTCCAATTGTTTGGCTCTACTCCTTGTAATTGGGCCCACTATATCAGCTGCAGTTTCATTAGAAAGTGGAGAAGGGTGGATGCTAGTAATGTCCTCATTAGCCTCCCCTCTTGAGAAGGAGTAGTCCTCGACTCAGGCTCACCAATAAATGGAAGCAAGTCTTTGACATTGAATGTTGAACTCACATTGGAATATTCAGGTGGCAGCTCAATTTTATTTATCTTGTGTAGAACCTTGAACGGACCATCACCCCGAGGAGATAACTTACTCTTGCGCTGTTGTGGAAATCGATCCTTGCGTAGATGCAACCATACAAGGTCTCCGGGCTGGAATGTAACCTTCTTCTTACCTTTGTTCGCTTGCTTTGCATATTGTGCTGATTTTTTCTCTATATTCCTTCGTGTCTCATCATGTAGCTTCTTGATAAAGTCTGATCTCTTCACAGCATCCAAGTTAACTTGTTCCTGTAATGGTAAAGGAAAAAGATCCATCGGCGTATGTGGTTTAAACCCATAAACAATTTCAAATGGACAAAAAATTGTTGTGGACTGGACTGCCCTGTTATAAGCAAATTCAACATGTGGAAGGCAGTCTTCCCACAGCTTCAAATTCATTTTCAGCACGGCACGCAGCATGGTGGACAGGGTACGGTTGACAACTTCAATTTGCCCATCCGTTTGTGGGTGACAAGTGGTGGAAAATAACAACTTCGTGCCAAGTTTAGCCCATAAGGTCTTCCAAAAATAGCTTAGAAATTTTGTATCCCGGTCGGAAACAATAGTCTTTTAGATACACACAACACTACTCAAATTAGTATTAATGGAACTCGTGCACGACAGTTGAGATTAGAGGTGAGCTCGTTCCTAAACACATGTCTTTCTTCATTTGAGAATAATTGCTACCTAATAATTTTATCGTGATTAGAAACATTAGAGAGGGTCAAGGGAAGCATGAAGAAAGACTTGAAGATGCTTGAGATTAATAAGGCAAATTCAATCCCAAAGGGATATCCAATCCAACTCGGGTTCGAGTCCAGAGTCGTACTCTAGGAGCAGTCTGCACTAAAACAGATGCCTCGGTCCCATACGAGCTCCATTTTTGGCGTTGTTGATATGGATGGAAAGATAAGAAGATACCTTTCCAATGGCACCGAAGTCAGCGAAAATAGTTAAAACAAGATGACGTCTAAAAACTGCCCTGGTGCTGTGACACTATCTGTTGGCCTTTGGGCCGTGTATCTTTTCTAGGCCCATTAGTATTTGAGTTTTCCCCTAAGAACATTTCAACCTCTATATAAACTGTAGCAGCCATAATTAGAGATAGTTCTTGATTAGTTTTCATCTGTTATCAAATAATTTCATCGCTTGACGGTTTGTTGGATTCCAACTTTGAGAGTTTAATTCAGATTTTGCAATTGAGTTGCATTCTTCCTTGTTTTTGCTTGTGTTCTTCGATTCGCAGGCTGGAATTAGCCTTCTTGGAGAGATCAATCGTGTTTGCACGGTTGATAACCAAAGGAGAAGTGGTGCGGCTATTGCGGGGTTCAAATCGTGTTGATTTGTGGTCGGATGGATTGTATGTCGTATCTCCACCAAATTGAGAGTTTTCACGACCTGACGAAAGATCGAAAACCACGTACACATCAAAATTATTCCATTTAATTTCTTGGCCACTTCATTCTCTTAATCGTCTTATCACCATTTCTCTCCCCAATCTTCATTACATTTTCTCCATCATTTCTTCCTCGATCATTAGCCTTGAGCACCCATGAACATTCTTCTCAAGCTCTCCATGATCATTGCTATTTTGAAAAGGTTAGATGATGGCCCTACAAAACAAGAAGAACAAAACAAAAAAACAAATCAAACACAAGCAAACAAGTATATACAATGAGGTGCTAAGCTTTGGAGATTACTCAAGTGAAGTCCGAGAGATCGAGAATGTTGGGCTCCCCTCTTAGCCTGTTGAAATTCTTCTCATCATGGGGCTTCGTGAAAATATCAGCAACTGATCATTTGTCCTCACACTAATAAGATCAATATCCTTCTTGACCACGTGATCCCTTATAAAATGATGCTTGACCTCAATATGTTTGGTATGGCCATGATCACCCTTATGAAGAGCCATATTGATAGCACTCTCCCTATCACAATATAGTGGAATTTGATTACATTTCAGTCCATAGTCCATGAGAGTTTGCTTCATAAAGAGAAGTTGAGCACAACAAGCACTGGCTGCCATATATTCCGCTTCGGCCGTTGAAAGAGCCACAACATTTTGCTTCTTAGAGCTTCAAGCAACCAAAGATCTTTCAAGAAATTGACATCCACCGGAGGTACTCTTTCGATTCACTTTCCATCCGGCGAAATCCGAGTCGGAGTAGCCAATAAGATCAAATCCTCCATCTTTTGGATACCAAAGGGCCATAGTTGGTGTATACTTGAGGTTCCTAAGAATTCTTTTGACAGCACTTAGATATGATTCCTTAGGATTAGCTTGATAACGAGCACATAAGCATACACTAAACATAATATCCGGACCAGAAGTAGTAAGATATAAGAGAGAAAGAATTATGGAATGATAAAGCTTTTTTTCAACCGATATACCTCTCTCATTCGGGCCAAGAATACCATTTGTGGCCATTGGAGCCTTGGTTGGCTTTGAATCCTCCATTTCAAAATGCCTGAGAAGACCTCTTGTGTACTTGTCTTGATAGATGAATGTGCCTCCTTTCATTTGCTTGACTTGGAATCCAAAGAACAAGTGAAGCTCTCTTAGCATGGACATCTCAAATTCTTTGGCCATTAGCCCTTGAAATTCTACGGTATAAGCTTCATTAGTTGACCCAAAGATAATATCATCCACATATATTTGACAAATAAAAAGATCATTGTTAACATGTCCAGTGAAGAGAGTGTTATCGATACTCCCTATTTTGAAGCTTTTGCCGGTGAGGAAGTCTCTTAGCCGCTCATACCACAGCTTTGGAGCTTGCTTGAGTCCATATAATGCTTTGTTCAGCTTGATCGTTCGAGTGTTACATAGGGTTTGTTAAAGACGCTGCACTTTGGCTTATTAATCCAAGTCAGAAGGTATTACCCTAGTAGTGTCTGGGTGCCTCTAGAGTTAAGTCTTAAAACATGTTTAGCTAGATTAGATACTATGTATATTCATGAGACTAATTTAGGGAATACAATAGGAGCTTCCATCTGCCTAGCACTTATTTGTTTTTAGAATAAAGTATAGTAGTGATCCGATCTGTGTGTGTCCACTACCACATTCATATATGCTAACCCTTGTTACATCTAGATATTTCAATATGAGGAGTACTACCTTGATTAGTCCTAACAATACTTTTCTATCCCTAAATACTGCTATAACAGCCCGTATCTCCGTTGGGCTGGAATTCCCTCTCATTTGGCCCAGTCGGCCTGCTAACCTTCTCATGATCTCGGCCGTCGATTTCACTTCGATCCAACGGCAGCACTTCACCCCTCCGACCACGCCACCTCTAACCCTTGCCGCCAGCCAGTCCGGCCCCCGGGCATGCCTCCCAAACCTCAGCCGCCCGCCAACCCCTTGGAACCTTAGCCGCCGCAGGAGAGCTCCTCCTTCCAAGCGCCCTGGCTCCAGCTAGCTGCCAGCTAGCCACCACTCCCCACCTCCAGTCACGTCTCGCATCCCAATCCTTAGCCGCCGCTCCAGGCCGCCCTGTCGACCAGCCCCCTAGCCCCTACGCCGCCTCGCCAAGCACCTCGTCCCGCGCCGCGCCGTGCACCGCGCCGCTCATCTCCAGCCACGCCGTACTGCAGGTGGTCTTCGAAGTGCTAATCAAGCATTCAAGCTGCTGTCGCCGTTCAACCGCCGTCCCGAACAAGCTGCGCAAGGTGTCTTCAGTTCAAGCCTGTGGTGAGCGTTCATCCAACCCTGTCCGTCGTCTTTCTATATCTTCCGCTGCGGATCGAACTGTTAGATAATGGATCAAGCTCGGTTAGCTGCTGTCCGTGCGTCGCTGTTCTGTGTCAGTTGGTCGTTGCAGAATCCGTAGTTCGAGTCCAGTGCCCCGTGCTGTTGTGGCCGTGTGTTGCGGGCAGCTTAGTCGTTCAGCCTGTTTAGCTTGTTGCCGTTTAGCATAGCCGTGGTCGTCGCCAAGCCCGATGTTGTGTCCGAGCTGCGTTCGCTGCTCACCCGTCGAAGTTCCACCAACCCTTGTCGCATCCTGCTTTGCGCCAGGGGAAGAAGTCCGCCTTTAGGTGAGCCGCGCCCGAGTTGCTCCTTCCCTGCAGTTTCCCACGCCTCTGACCTGTCTACGTTTCAGTCGTCAGTATCGTTCTTCTGTGAAGAACTCCTCGTCGTCGACTCGCAGTCCGTGCCCCTGTTGTTTCCTCGGTGAGATATTGATCCTTGACTTCGTTTCCGTTGTCTGGTGAAGTGCTGTGTTGAAGATTGAAAGCTGGCTTGTGCTCGTGTCCAGAATCAGTCAGTCGCGGCTATTCTTTGCTGATCGAATGCCTGCACCAAGCTTCACCGGTGTCGCCTTCGAAAGGCGGTCAGCGCTGCAGCTTTGTGTCAACTTCTTCAGTTCGAGCCTTCGGTGAGCATCTCTGTAACTCTGTTCAGTTTCTCGTTGTTTCATTTCAATCTGTGAGTGTTGACCTGTCTATCTCTTTTCTTCATTGGTCGGTTTCGCTTTGAGCCACCACTTCGAGTGCAAGTTCAACTGTTCATGTCGCCGTTCCTTGGGTTAGCTGACTGATTGTTTTGTCAGAGAGTTTCTCGTGCCATTGAAGTTGCCGACTCTTCGTTGAACCGAGCTGTGGTAAGCTCTGTTCCCTTGTTCTTGCATCTTTTTCATCGCTTAGCAAAGTTCGCAAATCGTGACTACGAGTTGGTACTGAAGTCTAAGTTTTTCGTTGTGTGCAGGGATCGTTCCAGCTCTAGGCCAAGGTTAGCGAAGTCGGCTGTGACCAAGCCCAAGTTTGGAGTTGTTCGGTCATGTCGAGTTCCGACGCTGCTTTTGCCTTCGGTAATCATCCCTGTGGTCTTGCTTCAACCTTGGCTCAAGTTTTGGTGAGCACTTCTGTCCTTTTGTTTCCTTTTCTGTTGGTTAGGCCGATCCGTCGCTCGTGTGGTGCCCAGTTTGTTCTCTAGTCGTGCAGCTGGTGACCATCTCGTGAGTCACATAGCAGGCACCGTGTCCAAGCTTTTGGATACGTGTCCACGGTTCGACTGTGACTCAGCTCGTGGTAACGTGGCTGTGACTATGTCCGTGCCTCAGTTCTTTCTTGTTCAGGCCAATGTGTGACCAGATCCTTAGACACATGACGTCTACCATGTCTGAACCCTGATTCTCACGCATTTGGCCCTGTCCGTTCTTATCTGATATATGTATCTGTTTGTAGAGTCCGTCCTTGTAGTTGTTAAGTCGTTCGTTTCAGTTTCTCACCTGTTTTTCGTGCCGTTTGTCTAGCTGGAGGTGTTGCCGAGTTCTTGAAGACTATTCTGCACGAGGACCTAGATCCTAGATGGGATCTTGACTCACAAGGCAAGCCGTGCCCCTTGACCAATTTTGATCCTAGCTTTTACACTGCATGTTTTGTTTGAAACCATAATTTGCATGTCAACTATTTTAAAATATGTTAGCAACATTCTCAAGCCGTGTCTATTTATCGTTCCACATATTATGAGCCCTAGGGCTGCTTTAGTACTGTTACTTTACTTTCATGCTTAGCCATGCTTAGTTATATTTATTTACTATACTTTACACTTTATCACTATAAAAATCAAATTTGTGTTAAATTTTTTTAACTGTGATTCAAATGTGTGTGTTTTACAAATAACTCTATACAAACTATTTAGCGGGGGCAGGTAGGAGTATGAGATGCTGAGGGACTCTTGGGAAGTCTCTGTTGGTGTACCTGTTATGGGTACACGTGAGGTTCCAGCTTTTAGACCTTTCGAGAGGTTTGTCGGTTGTTGGAGTTGAGGTTGGAGAGATAGCCTGCCCTAGCAATTAAGTACCGAGTGCTTCGAGCCTTGTACGCTCAGTCGACAACCATGCACACCACGTTATCTTGTATGGGTAGTGGCTTGATCTTGAAGCTTGCCGAAACTGGTTGTTTACCCGTGGGTTGACGGTGACGTGTTAGTGTGGCGTAGAGCTATGACTCCCCACAAGAGATCGAGATACCCCACCTGATCAGTGGTAAGCTACTCACAGCTCTAAGACCCGATTGCGTAGACACTTGGAATCCTTATCCATAAGGACAGACAGCGCCAGTTAAAGCTTGTGGATGGGTCTTGTGTGGTTACTATATCGAGGGTTGCGGCTGCGGTCCTATGGTGCCACTTCTTGTGGGTCTAGGTGCATAAACTCTGCAGAGTTATAGTCAATGCGCATTGACATGTCCTTTTTAAAGGATACTCCCTGAGTTGTGCTCCTCGTTGAGTAGTTTTGTTTTCCTTTCTTCCTTTCTATTTCAAAATATTTTGTACTCTGGCCTTTGAGCTGTGACCGGGTGTGAAGATTACATCGGCATTTAAAATGAACCCCCGTTCGAGATAACAGAGATCCCTGCGACGCAAGATAATAAAATGGGACTGTTTTAAATTAAAATTTATTGCATCTTTAAAATAAAATGTTTTGAACATACATTTAGCACTTGAGCCAGCTGTCATCTTTGAAACTATCCTTTGCATGCATACATTGTTGATAGGTAGTGCGTTGTTTGCTGAGTATTCATGTACTCATGGCTTTTTGTGCCCTTCTTTTTCAGAGGTCAATTAAAAGATCGTTCTCGTTGGTTCTTAGCTGTAGTTTAAGGTTCCCTCCTGCACTCGAGTTGCCTCTGGAGGAAGTGGTTCGTCTTAGTGTTTGCTCTCGCCCGTTGTTCTCGCTGCTGTTCCAAGGTCTTGAATTCTCGGTAGTCTTGTTCTGCTTCGAGAAGTTCGGTAAGTTTTTATAGATGATCTCGTTGAATTAATTTATCTTATCCTTCTTTACTCATTCTGTTATGGTTCTCGATTGTTCACTTGTGATAAACGTGCTTGCCAACCTCCTGGGATTGGTGAAGGCACTTCAAATCAGGTCTTATCAAAATGTGAGAAAAACCCGGTCATTACAACTGCCTATGCCGTGCTTTGAGATAAATAAGATACCTCAGAATATTCTTAGGTGAAATGCTATAATGGTAATTCTATGTGCTTTCGGAGTCCTATGTGGCTTAGTGTGAATTTACCATTGGCTAGTACTTATGTCATTTTCACGGTGATGTAACAAACACCAATAGTTGGTGCTGAAGCACTTATAACAACGCACGACAGCATGGCTTGGTTTCTTGCAGTGTTGACAATCTGTTTTGGAATGACCACCACCACGCCCATGGCATGGAGCATCGCCATGGCCCCGAGTGCGACCAGTAGGGAAGCCCCCGCCACGTCCACCATAGCCAAGACCACGAGAGACAGCATTGGCGGTGATAAACTTACGTACATTCTTTTGGGACTCAGCTGTGAGAACTTGTCCATAAAGATCACCAAGGTCTGTCCGGTTATAAATATTTTCAATGAGCTGATTAAACTCAGCATCGAGGCCAGCAAGGATATGCGAGATGATTTCATCGTTATCAATCTTTGTCCCAGCAGCAGTGAGATCATCAGTATATGCCATCATCTTGGTGAAGTAAGCTGCACAAGACATGTCCCCCTTGCATCTCATGGCGAGTTTATTACAAAAATGAACAATTTGGGGACGGGACTGCAGAAGAAAACATATCCTGGAGCTGAGACCAGATAGCAGCCACTGTGGTGTTCCTTGCGACTTGAGCAAGGACCTCTCGTGACAGAGTTATTGATATAGCTCAGAGGAGCTGATCCTGGATCAGCCACATTGATTACTCTGGGTTTTGGACTTGAACATTTTTTGTTTTGTCAGCAGGATCCTCCGCTTCGACTGTCACAGGTGGTGAACGAACTTTGCCTCCTAGCATGTAAAGTGGCTGAGCGCTACGAACCACTAGCACAACCTGTGCATGCCAGAGCATGTAGTTTCCACGTGATAGCTTCTCGAAGATGGGGTGGGACTGGAGAGCCGAGACGGCGGACGATGGCAAACCAGACAAGGTGGCGTTGGTGGAGGCAATGGAGAAAAGGAAAACAGCTAAATGTATTGGAGACTAGCTCGGATTACCACGTGAGATTAGCTGAAAGCGTGCACCTTCCATGAGGGCCGCAATGTAGATACTAGTATGAAGCATATACAAGGAAGGTTACAAATGATGCCAACTACAATTGATTCTCAATCAACGATGCCAAGTAGGCAATCACGACAGTCATGGGATTATACCATGAAAATGGTTCAATCCAATTAATATCATTCATTACGCAGCTCTGTTGCAAGGAGGCATGGTGGCCATGCAATAGCTGATTAGAGGAAGGATGTTGGGGTTTCCGGAGCCCACGAGCCAACTGCTAAAGGCACAAGACGGGCATTCTCCATGTGCAGCTAGGCATCACCACCTCTAATTCATGAAGCTAATAGACTAATTCTCTGTTATTGCACTGCAACGCATGCAGCTAGCTAGCCTGCTTAAGCAAATAGGAGGACGAACTAGTCCACGAATACCACACGACACAGCGTACACTTCTGGCACGCATAGCACGGTTTATTCATAACAATGAATTCATGTTGAGTAGTATTGTACTTTTTAGTTGAGATATATACGGTACAAGGAGATCAGGTGACTAGGATATTGCATGTGTCCTTGATTCCATGGAAAATTTTTCACGAATTTTAAGACAATTGTAATATAAAGCTAGTTTTCAAGTTAAACTTATACCATTAACAAAACTGCAATCAAAATATTTAAAGAAGGTATTGTGCTTAGATATTCATAATCATTTTTCACATGTGACACTCTTTTGTGTCTAATGGTGTGCAATTAATATTGTTACATGTATAAGTACTTCGATGTGCAAAAAAAAAAGACTTTTAAGAGAGATGTTACAATATCCACAGTCGTCCAATTAATCAGATTTGATGGTCAAAAATAGGGAGGTACCTAATCAAATGTACCAAAATAGTGAACTCGGTACCAAAAATAATGAGCCTAGTATCAATTTTTTAAAATCAACTGTTGATATTTGATGAGAGGGAGATACCTCTTATAACTCCCAAGCACCGTAACACATCTCAGCTTTTGAATGTATAAAGGGGCATGCTGCCTATATGTACAGTTGTATTTTCTAATCACTACTAAAAAACTCTACATGCAGTTCTAAACCTATCTGTGCAGGCGGAATTTCAAAACACCAGCATTCAATAGCTTGTAAAAATAGGGCATTTATCTATGCGGAAATTTAGAACAGCCTGCATTACAGCCTCTAAAGCAGACAGACTATAAAGAAAACCGTCTGCATTAGATAGCCATAGTGTAGGCAGTTGTTAATGACAACCGTCTGCATTATAGGCCATAATACAGGCGGCTGATTCTGCGGGCCGCCTACATTGTGGGAAGTAATTCAAGTGGCTGTTTACATGAGCCGCCTGGATTAATTGCAATAGTGTTAGGCGTTTCTTTTTAACAGCCGCCTGCATTAGTATTTTGTATTAATTTGATATATAATAATAATTATTATTATACAGTCACAATTACAAATTGCACTCACATATTTAACACATAACTCAGGCAAAATATTCACATAGACAAATCAAACTTCCAACAAACGTATATTACAAAACATGATAAGAGTGATCCAATATGTACATAATGAAACATCGTCTCGATAAATCTAGAATAGCCTAAGCCTATCGTAGAAAGAAAGAAGTGGATAGTTCGTAAACTCATTGTTTTGCTTTTTCATAAAATTCACCATTTTGATGGCAAATGCCACGCCGAATGAAGTAACACATATCACTTCAGACGTTTTCAACACCATTAAGCTCCATGTCTGTTCCCTAAGGCTACTCATAATCGACGTTAGACACTGCAAATGAACATATGATAAGCATATAACATTGACATAAAAAAATTAAGTACAGGTAGTTAACAAATATAAAAAAAATTTCTTACATCTTTACGATTCACTTTATAGTGGCCTGTAATCCTAAGATACTCGCATACATAATATCCACAAAGTACGGAACTAAGAGGTTTCTTATGACACTGGAAAAAAAACTAGATTAGTCCAAAATTTGTAACTATTAGCATATATATAAAGTATATTTCTATTTGTATTATTAAATAGTTGATTCGCAGAGTTAGTTTTTCCTTGCCAGCAGGATGGATCCCGCCAAGTTTAATATAGAACAAATAATCACTACATATATGAAACAAGCATTTCAAAATTATAATGAATGCAATGTAAAGAATATCCCAAAGATAATACATATGAAATGCACATACTTATTTAAAATCTTGATGAAATCTTTGTAGCTGGAGCTTGGGTAATCAAGTGAGTCAAGTACCACTCCCTTGGCCTCTCTCGGTTGTATAAAAAAATAAATATAGTGGTCACTGTACCCATAAACAAAAATGTTAGATTTAATTAAGTTAACAAAATAAGATGAGGATAGTGATGAAACTTAAAATTATAAGTGGTCAATATGTCGGTCTTGCCATCGCTGACAAAGTTATACATCGCCCTTCCTATATAAGCAGCCATTTCTAAGATTCGTTGCCGAGTCATTTTTTTCTTGGTTGCATTGAACTCTTTCTTTGTCATGTCTTTGTACATTTCTGAATTTTTATCCAGGTTCACGGTAAAATTGACCTGGAAAATCCTAATTGGATTAAGAATACCAGATCTTAGTCTCTTCAGTTTTTGATCATCTAGATATACCATCCTGCACTTAAAATCCACTAATGATTAGTACATGAATATTAACAAATATAAGCTTGATAGATTATGATAGAATTAACTTACAGATACCACATAACCGATGAGGTTGATGCCAAGTCTTTGTTTCTGGAACATAAGCCACAGGTCTTGAATACTAAAAGATAGTGTCTTCTCACCACTCTAAAATGCATTCTCCAAAACGTGAAATAGAACATTTTCAATCCCCAAAGAACTCGATGCTATGTACCAGTCATGTAATCTTCTCATTGAGAAATGTAGATTATTAAGTTGTACTGACGTTGGAAATGGCTTGCCATTGATAAATCCTTCAGCACATCCTCTTTACGTCATATTGGAGCATTTAGTTTCATTTGTAAATCAGTGTGTGTATAAAATTTTTCATCTTTCTCCCATGTCTCTGTCGATGTATGTTTCTTTGTTCGTTCCTCCTGAACAGATAACACCTTTCTTTTCAATCCCTCAAGATATTTTAATGTTTTTTCGGCAGGAGTCTTTTTGTATGAGGCGCTTTGCCAATGGATTTGTGCAAGAGCTGAAAATATTTTACCCTTTTCTACTGATTCTTTTTTATCCTTCTGAGATGGGTGTGGCGATGCATCTGGCCCCTTAGGCGATACCTCTATTTGACAGCAGGGAGAATGTAGCAGCGATGCATTCGTTGGACTTTCAAGATACGTATCTTTTGCGCCCTGAGATGGCTGCGACGATACATCTGGCCCCTTAGGCTGATCAGCTTCGATCTTAAGAAGGTAGCTACATAGCATCTGATTGGCCCTTCTGCATCGTTGAATCAGTTTGACCCTTAGGAGAAGATTGTATCTGTAGTTGGCTGCTTGGACGTGGCAGGGACAAAGGTGGCCCATCGCAGAGTAATATCACGTCGATGCCAAAGAATAAATTCATTCACTGCTTGTCCATGATGCCAAAGAATAAATTCATTCACTGCCTGTCCAAGTCGTGATATTCCCTCCGACATACTGTAGTCCAGTTCTTAGTCAACGTAGTTTTTATATTTCATTTTCCCCCTATATTTACTTTATTTTTTTAAAACTAATCAATCTGGACATCTTGTAATGAAACATACAATCACTACAAACATTATTGCAATCTTTTCTAGTTTATTTTAGTGAATTTCTGTTCAAATGTATTCAACATGGACATAGGTCTACTAACATTTGAGACAAAAGAAGTGAACATGAACAAAGGGAAGTGAACTCTATTATAAAAATTCGAAATTATTTTTATAATGAATATGATTGTACTGTGTACATGTAAGCAAAAGAATATGTAAGAAAATCAACAAAAATAAGCAGATAAAAAAAAAGAATTCATGAAAGTGCTAAATGCAAGCAGCTCTCATTAAGCACCGCCAGCAAAGGAGTAGTGCAGGTGGCTTTCGTTGAGAACCGCGCGCACAAAAGCATAATGCCGGTGGTGTGTAATATCCATTATATATACATTTTTTGTGCAGTCACCATATATTATATTTTTTAAAAATATTATAATTTAACCATTTATATCTCAAAATAATTTTGTACAAATAATATCAAACAAATTAATACACCTACTTAATTACAAACTCAAAGAGATAATGCAATATACTACCCATAAATAGAGGGAGTACATAAATGTTATATATAAATATATATAATTAAGTTACATAAATTTGTAAAATATTACAAAGTTTTTCCTTTTCCATCTCTTCGAATGTAGGGCATCAAATTCTTGTCAATAGTTCATTCCACAAGTTTGAAATTTTCTGGCTTAGTAAACAGCATCATCTCTTCATATTGATTGCAATCCTCATCAACCTCACCCACATTTTCAACTCCAACAATTCTTTGTTTCCCTGAAACAACTATGTTTTTTTCTCATTTGAAGGATAAGTACATAGAAAACCTATGCAACATGGTCAGCAAGTAGAAAGATGACCAACATTATTTAGGTCAACAATTGTGAACTCCATTTGGGTGTTTGACCCATTGGCACCTAAAGACGGGTGTTTTCATTCTGTCTCCATAATCAAGTTCCCATATGTCTTCTATAAACTCATAATATGTGGTCTTCTGGCCTTGTGGGTCAAAGGTTTCCATCCCAATTCCACTGTTTGAGCAACACTTTTCTTATCTTTTTCTTTAGTGTAATAAGTGTACCTATTAATATCATACGACTGCCAAGAGGTGAGTAAAATTGATGGCTCGGAAGCCAACATCTTTATAGTCTTTTCCACTGTGCTGTTCTCGTATGATATATTTTTATCCATTAACCATGAAACAACGTTTGTGCTCTTTCATGATCCAAACATATGTTTTATCTGGATATTCTCTATGAAGCTCACTTAGGTGTTCCTCGATGTATGGCTCCATTATTGTAAGCTACTGCAGTACACTGAAATGTGCCTCTCATACTGATTCGTAACCTTCATCAATGAATGTTTTCATACCCATTCTCCCTCTACCAGACAACTTTCCCTCATGTAGCGGTACAGGCAAATCAATTCTCTTTCCATCCTTTATATAATCAATACAACATTCAACCACTTCTTCTGTTGTGTAATCCTCCATAATTGAACCCTCTAAGTGTGCACGATTTCGTACATAACCTTTCAAAATTGATAAGTACCGCTCGTACGGGAACATATGATGCAAGTACAGTGGTCCCAAGGACTTTATATGATCCACGAGATGAATCAGGAGATGGACTTGTATGTCAAAAAAGGATGAGGGGAAGCACATCTCAAACTGACACATTGTCTCGATAATGTACGTTTTCAAATACTTCAGCTCTTCAATATCAATCACTTTCTGTGAAATTGCATTGAAAAAATGGCACAATCGTGTGATGACAACTTTTATATGCACTGGTTTGATAGCCCTTATTGCAATTGCAAGAAACACTGTCATCATCATGTGACAGTCGTAGGAGTTGTAACCAAATAGAGTCAGATCATTTACTGATACAAGTTTCTTTATGTTAGATGAGAAACCTGTTGGTACTTTAATCCCATGTAAGCAGTTGCAAAGTACTTTTTTCTCATCAACCGTCAAAGTATAGCTAGCTGGTGGAAGATAATGTGTTCCATTAGGTCTATCTTTTGGGTGAAGTTTAGGGCTTAAATTAAAATGTTGCAAGTGTCTACGAGATTTTAAACCATCCTTGTCTTTCTCGGCATGTCCAGTAAGGTTCCAATGATGCTATCAAACACATTCTTTGTAAATGCATCAAATTGATGCTATGGCAGACCTCTAAATCTTTCTAATAAGAGAGATACCTAAAAAATATTGATTGCTTCTTAAATGCCATACTGGTAAAGATGCAGTTTTCTTTCTTTTTGTCCCCTTACCAAATATGGCATGGATGTTCACCATTTCAAAGACAAGTTTCCCAGTGTAAGGTTTTGGAGCTGTATCTTTCTCAACTGTGTTATCAAAATGTTTTCGCATATTACGGTACTTGTGACTTTTCTTCAAAAACCGTCTGTCTCATGAACACTAACTTTTTGGATGACAGAAGGTATACAGATGTTGTTCTATCCACACATACTACGCATCCTTGCCTCCCTTTTGTTTGGTAACAAATATAATGACTCTTAGTGTAAAGTACTCTCGTCGGAACTCATCCCACATCCGAACTCCTTCATTCCATAATATTGCCATATCTTCCATCAAAGGTTCTAAGAACACATCGATATCGATGCAAGCTTGTTTTGGGCCTTGGATAAGAATGGACAACATTAGGTACTTCCGTTTCTAAGACAACTATATTGGGATGTTGTACATCAGGAGGATAACAGGCCAAGTGTTGTGTACGAATCTGTTTTCATCGAGAGGATTCATGCCATTGGTACTCAATGCGAACCTTATATTGTGAATCTCCGCAACAAAATCTAGATAGAGTAAATCAAAATTTTTCCATGAGTTGCATTTGCCAGATGTCGAAGCTTTCCTTCATTCATCATGCGCTTTTCAAAATGCGAGTTCGGCGTCTCGAGGGTTTGAGAATAAACGTTTCAATCGATCAATCACTAGAAGGTACCACATCACCAAGGCAAGAATTTTTCTCTTTGTATCCACCTCATCGGGCATGTCATCACCAGTGTCTGGGCCAATAGAATTATTCTTCCCTGTCGATTTCATTGCGTTGCCAGCGTACACATGGTTGTAGCTCTTTTTGTAACGACTAATGCCGCATATTGGACACTTCTGTAGAAATTCATACTCTTTACGATACAACATACAATGATTGAGGTATGCATGTATTTTTTTTAACACCTAACGACAATGGACATATAAGCTTCTTAGCTTTATATGTGGTTATTGTCAGTTTATTAGGTTTTGAAAGTATTTTCGCTATAAGACTCAAAAGCTCTGTGAAACTACTAGACCATCCATTGCAAGCCTTCAACTTAAGAAGTTCAAGCACAGCACGCAACATTGTAAACTCTTTCTCGCATTCCTTTGTTTCCTCATATAAAAGGTCATTCGATGTTTTCTCCAATATCTCTATATTATCTAGACCTCTCTCAACCCCAAAGATATTAGCACCTGTGATTCAACGTGACGCAACATCTCTTCAAAGTCAAATAGAACATCTTCATCATCATCTTGAGCATCAGCAGTATCATCATGATCAGGCTCAGATTGATTGATGTTGTCTCGAACTCTTAAATCATCATTACAAGCCACTTGATTCATAACGGTATGTTCAAGATTTCTACAAGATGTATCTGTCTCCCCATGTTCTGTCCATACCATGTACTTCTTCATAAAACCTCTCTTGATCAAATGTGATTGATTACTAAACCATTAGACCAAGCTATCTTGTTGTCACAATCGATACATGGACAAAATATCTTAGTTTCACCTTCTCTACTCGCATGTTTCTTAGCCGCTTCGACAAATAAACAAACATTTTAAAGGTACTCAGGAGAAGGTCTTGGTGCATTATACATCCATGATCGATCCATTCTTTATCTCAATCTACATATAAAGTAAAATGGATCGAGATAATTAATTAATTTTTTAATAATATACATATGACTCTAACAAATAAAAGACTACCATTAAAAAATTAACTAACTACAAGTAATCTCATGAGAATATAAAATATTAATAATCTCCATGAAATATTGTAAAATCTAATCAATTTAATAATCAAAATCACAAGAAATATATCATGTACATTGATCTCATATATATCTAAAGTAAAAATTAATAAACTAAACAATAAATATGGGATAACAAAGGTAAGATACATCTAATCTTATAGGAATATTAAGAGTCACCGCAAACATTATAAATTTTAGTCAATTGAATCTTCAAAATCACAAAAACCTTGAGAAACTAGATATTAGAAAATCAAGATTATATGGCTTAAATTGCAACCAAACCTCAATTAAATAGTTAGAAGAACATCCACATACCTCTAAAAACAAGCTTCACCACAAAAAACGGGAACAAACCCGTCTCTCCTGACCATCCAAAAATGCCTCGCCGCCTATGCCGCGCCTCTGTTCTGAGGGCGTCGCGAGGAACAGGGGGCGGTGGGGCTGCCCCTTATATAGGGTCAGCTAATGCAGACGGCGCTCTTAAATGTGTGTTTGCATTTAAGATCCTAAGCAGCATATAAAGAGCACCGACTACGGAAATGCCCGTAATGCAGGCGGCTCTCCTAACGAACCGCTTGCATTAGGAAAACCATTTGTGCAGGCAATTGGTTAGGAGAACCGCTTGCATTAGAAGCGTTTTCACAGGCGGTTGACTTCTCTGAGCCCACCTGCTACCTAGTACAGGTGGATATTTGTTGAAAACCGTCTGCATTTGCCTAAGGGGTGTCGGGACAAATACTTTTTGTAGTAGTGAATTGTTGTTTTCTGAACAAGAATTACTGTACTAACAATATCAATTTAACAACGAACAGAGAACATAATTAGCTGGCTAAGAAACTACTATTCCCTTTGTATTTTTTTAGTTTTATGTCATACATAGTTCAAAGTGAAAAGCGTTTAATTCTTTAATTGTTGTCGTTGTTGTTCAGACTACTGCATTGTTCCAAATTTAATCTTCGTACTGTTAGCCCAACCCTGTCCCACCCAGCCCATGCCACTGAGGCCAATGCAGTTGACACCTCGCTCTCGACATCTTCTAGCTCATCGCCACCATGTGCGTGTAACCCCTTCCTCCCGGTGCTACCGGAGGAGGAGGGGATCGAGAAGAAGAAATGGGCAGGTCTCACCAGTGCCACTCAATCTCAAAGGAGTCATCGCCTCTGTACGCGAAGGCTGGTTCTCCTCCTCAAGATCTCTTCCCTGCCCTTCCCTTCGCTTCGCTCCGACCGCCACAGTCGCCACCCACCTTGTCATAGCTGTTGTACATATGCAACAAAAATAATATCATGCCATGAGTGGTGTGGCAAACAATCGTATGTCCATATGGTTGTCAGGCCATATGAAAATTAATTACCAGGCAATGTATAATATATGAAAGTACTAACAAACTTCTTTAAGAATGAACAACACATAGAAGTCATAGAGCCATATGCAGTCAGGAGAACTGACTGCTGCCCGGCTAGTGCGCCACTCTATCCCCTACTAATTTGTTAGGATGTTGTGCCCTGTGTCTCATACGTGGCAGGTGATGGAGGAGCAATGTGCCATGTAGGTTGACCACAAGGGATTGGGTGTGTGGGAAGCATTTCTTATTGTCCTAGCACCCACGAGTTAAGATCAACAGCTGGTGTCGGTAATCGATGGGTGTAATGGTCCTCCTATACCTTGATCTCATTGACTTTGTACTCTCAATTAGAGGAACCAACAAAACATTATTCATCAATATATGATATGTATCGATACAATTTAAAAAACGAACTATTACTTGCAGCCAAAGGTGGCACCTGGGAGGTGGCCACGCACAAAAAAACTTAAATGCCAAGTACCGAAGTTTAGCCATACGATATACATTATGAAAACAATTGCATTGGTAAGCCCTACGATATACATTATGAAAAAACAGCTAGAAGGCTAAAGTATTTTTTGCCCTCACCAATCCATGTCTTCTTTCAAGAAAAATAAATATGGGCATGATGGAAAATTTGTATCCACGACTAACAATGCAACCACTGTCATGCAGATGTTCCAAACAGATCCAACCAGTAATTAACCATTTAATAATTATGTAGCCAATAAATTATAAACATACCTTAAATTATTTAGTATAGACTATTTAACAAAAGGCAATAATAAATTCATTCCGAACTTTTCATGCTCATCGCATCTGTCAGTTTTTCATTCCCTTTCCTTTTATACTTGACTACTTGGGACGAGCACTTGCAATAGAATGGAGTAATTGCCTCATTTCGATCAAATCCTTCCTGTAGTAAGCTAGCGTCTCGAGAACATGACCTTTGTCTCCTTTATTTGAAACATTGGTTCATTTCTCAACCTCTTATCTGTCTTCTTCATTCTAAACTTGAGAGATCCAATAATCCAACCCAAACTCTCGGTAAAGAAAGAAATGAGGAGAACAGATCCAATAGAGAACTTAGAAAAATCATTTAGTGACGGTGAGATAACAGTTACTGACTATTTGGTATCCGCAAATGGATCAGGGCCCCTAGGATATACATTATGAAAAAAATAGCTATATGGTTAAAGTCTTTTTTGGCATCACCAATCCATGTCTTCTTTGAAGAAAAATAAATATGGGCGTCATGGAAAATTTGTATCCACGACTAACAATGCAACCACCTGTTATGCAGATGTTCCAAACAGATCCAACCAGTAATTAGCCATTTAATAATTATGTAGCCAATAATTAATGACTACTCCTAGCTATTTACTACTCCTAGCTAATATTAACTGTAGTGTTATAAACATACCTTAAATTATTTAGTATAGACTATTTCTCATAAGGCAATAATAAATTCATTCCAAACTTCATGCTCATTGCATCTGTCAGTTTTGCATTCCCCTTCCTTTTATACTTGACTACTTGAGATGAGCACTTGAAATAGAATGGAGTAATTGCCTCATTTCAAATCCTTCCAGTACTAAGCTAGCATCTCCAAAACGTGACCTTTGTCTCCTTTATTTGAGACATTGGTTCATTTCTTGACCACTTATCCGTCTTCTTCATTCTAAACTTGAGAGATCCAATAATCCAACCCAAACCCTCAGCAAAGAAAGAAATAAGGAGAACAGATCCCATGGAGAGCTTAGAAAAATCATTTAGTGATGATGAGATAACAGTTAGTGACTATTTGGTATCCCCAAATGGTGATTTCTTGACTACCAAGGTCCTGGTAAATATGTTGCTCATGACAGTGAAAGAATAGTGTCTGCTGACTCTAAAAATATTGCGATAGATAGACATGGTGACCAAAAGGAAGTAGAATCAGCACCAGCAGTTGGTGAAGTAGCAGTGAAAGATATGTGGTCTGCTGGTTGGTAATCTGTGCCAATAGCTTCTGTTGATCATAGAAGGAGTGACAAGGTTAGTGAAAGTTTACCAATCTTTTTTTAGTGTCTAGATACTATTTTGCATCTATTGTAACTCCTTATTTGATAATTTTACTAGATAAAATCTCATAAACGTGAAATAATAATGATGTATAAATATATAATGTGGGTCAAATAATCATGATAAATAAAATAATAAATTGGTCTAAATATATTCACTGCATACACGTTTCTATGATATTACAATGAATATTGATGGGAGGAACTTCTGTATAAGCTTTAATTTATTATATATTACCCATGATGCTGTTTTCTCTAATATTTTTTTAAATCAACCGGTGGGAGAAAGACCACCTCCATGGCTTTGTCATAAGAAAGAAGCTCAACCTTCTCCGGTCAAGAAAACCGACGAACCCTAGTCCCACCCTCAGGGGCTGCCTCCCGTTGTTCAAATCTACTCCTTACTTGAGGAGTGCTACTAGAGCCAGCTAACCAGTTCAGCTAGAGGCCGTCACGGACCACAACTACTGAACAATCTGATAAAGTCATTCATGCTGATTCTCATAATGAATACTCCCTATGCTCTTATTTTGTTGTGTCCATTGACTTTTAACAACATCTTTCGCTATGTCTTATTAAAAACATAGTTCAAATGAGCTATAAGTCATGCTACAACATTGTAAGAATGGAGGAAATACATTATATGCCTAGTACTGCAAGAAGCAACATCTATTGACAGCTGTGATAAGCCCAATATGTATATTTTGTGCAATTATTAAAATTCTATCACAAATCATTCCATATGGATGCTAAGATTTATCCAAGTTGTTGAGATGGGGTATATTTGAATAAGGAGTAAAGGTCAGTTTCTTTGGCTGTGACTTTTCAAAAACAATTCCTGTATAAGCCATAGGTGGAAGAATATTTGGGTTTCCTTTACTAAATAGTAAAAACGAGATCTTTAATTTCACAAATGATGAATTATAAATCTGTTAATAATCAGTTTACATTTTCTATTGCA
>BCLG01000349.1:6783-37599 GCA_001602295.1 Zoysia matrella | reverse complement strand
TCAACAGCGTATTTCATCTCACATACATTAGAGATTGATAGCCAACTTCAACTAAGTGTGAGGCAATTATTAAGAAGCATGCTGACATATTGTTCAAATAGATACTTTATATGTCATGATCGTTCTTTTGTTAGTAGTAAAATGTATTTAACTAAGAAATGTATGCTAATTGTATAGTGAGGAACTATTTGTATCTAGGGTTATATATACTGAAAACCACTTGATATTTTTCAACTGCAGCAAGAAAAATGCCTAGTACATGTTACAAATGTAGAACAGGGGGGCTATTTGGAAGCATATTCCAGATGTGGCAAAGTTATAAGGTCCCATGCTGAGGGTGCTCTTATGGATGTAGTACCTTTGCAGTCTCTTGAGCAACGGAAAAATATCTTACCTCTACCCGCATGGTTCAAGGATCTAGTTAAAAAAATACAATGTCGCCTTGGACATAGATGGGTGGAACCATTTTGAAATCATCCGGAAGGATGGAAGTGCTAGAGACAAGGTCCACAAATTACTGATGTTCCCTTATTTAGTTAAAGTCAGTATTTTTATGTTACAATAAAGCCTTATTTTTTGTTAGCCAGTTTCTTACTTCAACATGTAATTGTTGCAACATATAACAATGCCTTTAGTTTCATAAGTACGAATTGGATGACAGACTTATCAACATCAAATACACATAATTTATATTGTTTACTTTCCTGCACGATGACAAGGTTTGGTGTAAATTTTTCTTTGAGGATAACCTAGATGACTAATTGATGAGAAGAGCAAACTATTAGACACTTAGGAAATATTTTCAAGTCTTTCATAGGATTATTGAAGTATAAGTGAACTATCTGCCTTTTTCTTGTCATATTAGGACCTTGACTGAGTTGAAAATAGTATAGTAAGTAGCTACTAGCTAGATATATGCTTTCGCGGGAGTCAAATCCTAGCGGGCACAAATGAATCACAAAAGATACTTGCTGTATTACTTCTGTCTCCTTAGTCATAACTCATATTCCTTTCTATGTTGATAAGTTTCAATTTTTTATTTCATTTTTATTATCAGTTGAGTTCGATATTTGTACATTTATACATTTATATTTACAATTTTGTATTTTTGTTTACCCAGGCAAAGTAATTCTCATCTAGTTCATGTACACGTAATCAACATGCATGCTTATGACCCTGTTTCTCCAAAAAAAAAAAATTTATACTTCCTATATATTTATTATTTCTATATGTTAAATTAAATTTACCTGCTTTTTTCAGTACTTCACCCATAGAGATTATAGGCATACCTTCCGCTCCGAACCTGAAGTTGTGCAGTTCCTAAAAACTGGAGAAGTTAAAAGGAAAGGGATTTGGCAGAAGGTGCTCAGATATTTAACATTTAAAAATTGTTCACTTATGCAGATGCACATATTATTGTATATTAAATCAACTCTTGCATGCATTTAACATGTTCTCTATGTTTTTTAATCCTCTGCAGAAATCAGCTGCCCCTGCTAGACCAGATTCTGGTAAATCAAATTCATTATTTTGTTGATGTGATCTTTTAGATGTTTATCTGATATTTCATAAGATTTACTGATTTATCTGATTCTTGTAACTTGAATTCATTATTCTGTCTATATGCTACTAGATGACGACGAAAGGGGCAGACTATGCGTTTATGTATCAATAATTTACAATGCAACTTTTATTTTTCAAACATATTTCTAGTTGCAAACATATATGGCACTAAAATTTCAAGCTACATGTGCAGGTCCAAGTCATCAAATAAAAAGAAAGGCAGTACCACATACTCCAAATGCAGTGCCACAGATCCCAACTAATAATTCTCAAGGTTTTTCCTAAATCCTCAAAGACAGTAATCCTACACTTACTACAAATCACATTCTGTATCTTTTCATTAACTGTGTATCCATTTACAAAGAAAATTTTTGTTGTCAAAACTTCTTTATAGTTTCAAACATGCATGGGACTGAAATTTCCAACTACACATGCAGGGACAAGTCTTCCAACAATAACAAAAGAACTATCACAGACTCCAAGTGCAGAGCCACAAACCCCAAATAATGATCCTCAAGGTTTTGTCTAACTAAATCCTCTTGCTGCACTTATGAACCACTCTTTTAATCACACTATGACATAATGTGAGCAAGCAATGCATCCACACTAAGCAGTTTCAAATAGGTAGTCCATCAAATATCTGGTGATTGCAGTAATATTCCTTCCATGTATGGCCAGAGGAGCAAACAAAAAACATCAGTTGTAGGAAGCATATAGGGTCTGCCCATATTAAACCAATGATTTCGAGAATATTTTTTTGTCTGCACACCATTTTCTTAGGCAGAATTACCCTCAAGTATTTGTCGTCAACAATGTATGCCTAACTTATCTTATCCAGAACATTTTTACATTGTTAAAAATAATTTAATTCAAGTTTCATCGTTTCTTGAAACACAGGAGAAAGCAATTCCCACATTCTTTTAACTTATTTTTCTTACTGGTAATAAGTTACAATAACGTTCCATAACCGTATAGCGTCCATTAAATTTACATTGTAACATATGCAGGTCCCATATCGTACCCAAGAGGAGGGGTGGGTCCAATTTCAAAAAAAAACTTCGTGAACAAGGTTGGGTGTAATTCCGATCCACCGGGACATCATGAACAAGGACTAAAGGATCCATGAACTCTTCCTACCAGCGATGCTGTTTAGTGAAATTGCTTAGCTTATTTCCTTTTAGTGTGCATCAAACTCCTACTATTAATATTCTTAGAATCAAGCTTTCCTTGGACATTTAATTTTTGGGTTTTCTATTATGATGAACAAGTTTGGACAATTAAAGCTGTGCAGTGATTGTTTGGTGGGAGTTGGATCCATTCGATATGGATGCTTTTGCTTAGTGCTCGTGATGCCTATCTTGCTAAGTACGGTATTTTTGCTATATAGAATCAGCACTAATTAGATGATATATGTATAAAAATATGTTTTGTGCTACCAAAAGCTCTGTTGAGGATTTGCTGATCTGCAAAATGTTAGAGATATTTTGTACTCTTTATATTTTTCCTATTTTTAAGGCATTTTGTGTATACCCCCCTCCCAGTCCTTGTATGTATATGGAACTAGAGCCCCTCTATTCATAACACAAAGATGGCACAAGATTACATGAACAGGAGAGAAACATTTCTACAAAGTTCTGAGCAATGTATTGGTATTTTTTAAGTGGATATAAATTATCCTCAATCATTACCCTTTCTATTTTGCTTGAATTCTAAACATCTAGTGATATGAATTCAGGGTGGATAGTACTTGTTAGTTGACATATATGGTCCTAGGAGAAGGTGCCTCATGTATTGGATGTGTAGTCCCCACTCCATGGAAAGGTGTCATACATTTTAAGGGCCCACTTGGCGAAGTAATTCTCTGACAAGAAACAATTTTGTGCCTTAAAGTGATTATCTTTGATTTTCTAGGATAAAATATTGAATTTAGGATAGAGATCACTTCACAAAATCAAGAGAAACTATTTTTAGCTCCCAACCCTCTAGTTCATTTCAGATAATAACTTCACAAAATTAGCTAAAAAACACTTCTTCTGAAAATAGTGTTTAGCACAGCCTCCACTGTTCTGCGTGAGAATCAACTCCGAGGAGCTCTGCCAGAGGGGGCCTAAGCAAAAAACAAAAGTGTATAGCACCATGTCCGTGCTTTACTATGATGATAAATCATACAAATGTGACAGTCCATAGCAAATATTACATTGTATATTATGGACAATAAGATCTTGTACATTATCCTTTCACTTGATTATACTACTTAAAAGCAAGAGCTATCAACTTTACAAGAAAGGCTTTTTGTATTAACATTACTCCTCGTTTTTTGTACATATGACTTGTCGGTGTATTTTACCACCAACAAAGTAGAACTTGGTAGTAGGGAAGAGACGGATGGTGCGCATTTTCATGTTGAGGTGGCCTAGTCTAGCAAGAGACTCAAAGATTTACACAAGGTCAGGCCACCAAAAGGCGTAATATCCTACTTCCAGTAGTGGTGGTCGTGTTAGCTTGGATGGCATTGAGGATATGGGTTAGAAGAGCACTAGGGTTTCGCACATGTGCAAGAGCTCTTGGCTGATGAAGTTTGTTGTTCTATCCTACGGTATTCGTTGCCCTTTGAGGGAGCCCCAGCTCTACCTTATATTGAGACCGAGCCAGTGTTACATGGCTTGGAGATGATGAAATCGAGCGGTCTTGTGCCATGGGCAACACAGAGCATCTTTGAATTGCTCTGGTAGACAGCCCTGCATGTGTAAGGTCATCATGACTCCCTACCATGCTCGAAGAAGGTAAAGCTAAGCAAGGGGCTAGTCAATTGTACGCTTCCACATCGGGTTGCTTTTATTGTCTTCTGGTACGGCATGGCCTTTCTCTAGTTGCTTTATCGTATTTGCCTCGTCAGGTAGTGGATACCTTAGAGCCCTGTTCATTGCTACAGTCTGATGTATTGTGCCTTCGGTACTTGATAGTGTAGGGAATATCTCTTTTTGTCAGCAACATTAACCGTCCGGTTGGTTAGGGTTACACTAGAGGCGGTGCCTGACCCTAGGGGTCAGGCATTGAGGTGGTTGGGGCGAGGAAGCTGGGATAGGCCATTTGAGTGCTTTTAGTTTAGTAGTGTGCTGGGCTACTTATCTGCGCGAGCGGCCCCTTAAGAGAGTTGGGTCTGTAGGTATCCGGGTTTTATGAACCTGACAGCAGCCCGCCCCCCCCCCCCCCCCACCCGATCGGTTTCGGGGAGCGGTCAGGGTGTCCCATTGAGGTTGGGATCACATTTCAGCATGTACATGGAACCCAACCTCATTGACCTGGTCGAGGTGTCTCCTGACCCTGTGTGGTCAGGTGTTCAAACTAAGGCCGCTAGAGGTTGTGCTCGAGTGCGTCGTTCGAAAGGAGTCCCAAAGTCCCCAGGCGACCGGGGTCGGCTGGAATTTATTGAAAACAATTGGAGAGTGTCACTGTCCTGTCGTGCCCCTCCCCCTCCCTAAGCCCGTCTAATCAATTTGAGCGGGTTGGGATCGCTCCTACTCAACGCCAAGTCCCAACGCCAAGCCCCATGCTCGGGGACTTGGTGCCTAGGTTAGATCGGATGGCTTGTCCTCGTTATTATACTGTCCGTTTGACCCAGTTAGCTTCCACAATCAGCATGGTTGATGTGCATACGAGCGCGTCAACATGCAGGGTGGAACTCCCAACTAGTTCGGGAGTGCCCGGTACCTTACAAAGCGTCCCAGATCTTGGAATGCTAGTGGGTGCTTCGCACTCCTTAGCTTGCAGGATTTGGGCCCACCCACTGGTCATCTCTTGCAAAGAATAGAATCAACGGCTGGGAAAATACCACATGTAGGCAACGCCTTGATCGTAGAACCATGCCCAGTCGTGAATGTGCACAAGGGAGCCAATCGAACGATCGGATCATGCCAAGTGGATGGTTGGCACGGCGGCATCACTACACCACAGAAAAATCCATGAGCACATGGAATATCATTGTAGCACTTCCCTCAGAGTATTCCTAACGTTATCGAACACAAAGAATCTGTGTGTGCAAAATCTAAAGGCTTAAGTTCATCTAGGGACACCAAGTTCTGAATAGGTTGAGTAGAGAGGAATTCAAGCGCCCTAATTTTTGACTAAGTCAGCTCAATTCTTAGCACAATAGCTCACATGCTGCCCGACTTCCAGCACTACTACATACAGGAATGTGAAGGACTACAAAGGACAGACAGGGCTATCACCACTTACCACCTACCTCTACAAACTGTAGAGTACGCAACAAATGAAGGTAATTACTAGCCTAGACACCACATCTACACAGTAAATTACTACTATAACCCTGTGCACAATTTTAGAATTAAAGTAATCTAAGCAATTTTAGAACGGTGATCCACTCATATGTAAGAATCTGATCTTCTAAGTCTAAGAAATAAAATAAAATAAATAGGAGAATCACATCGAAATACTTGGGAACAAGCTATCCCATGTAGAGGTACAAAGTTGGAGAAGTGCAAGAAGAATTCTCCAAAGGTGTACACAAAGTTGGAGGTGTTGACAGCCCCGACACTTAGACTCTGGATTACTCGAACTGCACCAGTGTACTACTTGAGGAAGACTTCGACTAATTGAAGATTCTCCTCCATGTCCCTAACACTCTCTCCCATAATTCTAACACTAACTCTAGTGCTAGACCTTAACACTAGAGCTTTAATTCTAACTTGGAGTGTATCATGAAGTGAGGGGCAGGGGTCGTGTTTATAGCCTTCAGTAGGTCATCACATGAGAGTGACTTACACAAAAAACTGCATCCACCACCTCAACCATCTTTGGAAAAGATAACACGTGGAAGCCACTCACACTCACTGCCAACGGTCGGTCGGCTGACCCTGGCTGGGTCGCGCTTGGGCACCTCCTTGGCTTGCTAGCCCACCACGTCGTCCTTAGTCATTTCCCCCGCGTAGGTTCCCTTCTATCTTCTATGGATTTCCAATTAAATCCTTCTCTTCAAATTTTTTTGAAAACTTGTGGGATCAGTTAGAAGTAAATCCTATTCCTATGTTTGGTGTTGGAATTCATCGTTTTATGTAGAAAATTTGATGGTGGATATTAAATTTAGTGACTGTCAACAAACTACGCTGCACTTATGTCACACCCTCAAAATTTGAACTCTTAGATCGCGTAGTTCTGAGTTTTGTTTTCTCCTTTAGCTCTTCCAAATTTTCAAGAAAACCTCACTAAAGCAGGAAGTAACAAATGAGAATTTGATAAACTTTTAAAACCCGGAAGTGAAAGTGCTTGCTTCTTTCTCCTTTTCGCTGAATTCCTTCTCTTGTGTTCTTTTGCTTGCTTTGTGTTTTCTTTTCTCGAGAAGCACCCTAACCAAAATCCCCAGAACCTGTTGCGAAGATTCGGGTTGATGATGTGACTTCGGGGAACTTTTCCCTGAACCACAGTGGTTGGACACGAGTAGGGCACTATGCCCACTGCCCTGTCCAGCCTCAACCGCGCCCCTCTGTCCCTTCTCTGTTTTTCCTTGTTTCCTCTGTTCCTCCCCTGCTCCAGCTCGCCCCTGCAGCTGCCCTGTTTCGCACCTGCCTCGCCTTTGCCCTCCCCTGCACCAGCTCGCCTCTGTTTTCCTTGCCACACCCTGCACCCCTACCTTCGCACACCATCGCCGTTAACTGGCTAGTGAGCAAGCCGACAGCGTCTTATGCCCACGTGTGCGCATCCACTGCTCCCCAACACCGCGCACGTCTGCATTGACGGCCAGGGCGCCAGCCAGGCCAAGCCTCCCGCCTGGCGACTTGCCTGCACTGCGCCCTCCCCCAACTCACGCTGCCGGCCGTATCCCGATCAGATCTGCGCGCGCCACTGCCACGAGCCCTGAACTACAAGAATGCAGCCCTCTTAACGCCTCAGCGCGCCGAACGGAGCCACGCCAGGTGGCTGCTCACGCGACGCGCGTCGCCGATGGCCCGACCATGGCAAAACTTCCGCCAACTGCCCAGCTAGGCCGAGCCTTCACTCCTCATGCACACTAGCTCCTCGGGACGGCCAGCACTCGAGTGGCTCGGCCACTGCCTCGTCTCATCGCAGCTTAACTCCGGTGCGCCTAAACCAGCCGCCGATCCCCTTGGTCCAGCGCCACGCCACTGCAGCACGCCATCCGCGCGCCATTGCACATTGGCATGGCTGCCAGCTGCCCCAGCAGCGCGCCAGGTGCCCGCAAGCGCCTGCGATGGCAGCAATTCGCGATGATTGCGAAATCCCGCCATTACTCCGCACCACCGAGCCGCCTGGCGAGCTCGCCACCGTCCTAGCCTCGCACCAGCTGCACCCACTATAAAACCCAGCCACATTGCTCTGTCTCACCCTGCTGCTCCGTTCCACAAGCCCAGGTTACACTCTCCTCCTCCCAAACTGAGCAATTTCACAAATTCGCCCTTCTTTCCCAAAACCGGTCGCCGCCAACCAACCTTGAAATTCGCGTAGACTGGAGGTTCTCTGCCCAGCTCGAAGTGGCATAGGAGCCACCGCGTGACCCCACTGGCCGCACAATGAGCGCTGCCATCCGCCATCACCTGGCTCACGGTGCCAGCTCCGATGGCGCAGCCACGAGCCCGGGGAAGGCTTTCACCCGTCCTCTGCACCCCAGGTATGCTCACACACTGGGGAATGGACCACCTCTGTGAGCCCAGCGCCGTCTCCGCAGAGCGCCACCGTGCGTGCGCCTCGGCATGCTGCGGCCGTTCGTGCGGCTCACCATCGCCAGCGTCGACCCCGCCAACTGCTTCACCGCCTCACACCGCCTCTGAGCCCTGCACTCGCCTGTCCAGAGCGATGCCGGAGGCAGCTCCGGCGAGCCGCCTTTGCCGCGCGCCATTGGGACCCCAACCCCTCAACGCTCAGGCCAGACCTGACCAGGCCAAGCCAGCCGCGGCCTGTGGCCCACCTGGCAGCCACCATAGGCACCCCCACACCATGCAGTGCACCTTGCACTTACGCACCTCCACCAAGCCCACTGGTCAGTCACAACTGGAAGAGGGAGAAAACACTAGTGCCACACAGATTGTGGACACAGACTGAACCTCTTTCCACGAAGCAAGTGCTGACCGGAGACTCCGGCCCCTTGCCGGATCCTCTAGGAAGCCCTCTCTCGAACGTGAGTTTTTTCCACCGGAGTGTCTAGGCTTGGACACGGGCCAGGAGCTATGTTCACCAAACCCGTCCACCACTTCACACCCACGGGTGTCCAGCAGCTGTGGACACGCGCCAATCAACGTGATCAATAGACCTTCACCACACACACATCACACACACCCCCTCACACCAGCAAGAGCGCTGACCGAACCCCAAAATCCTCGAAGTTGTCCTCTGTGACATTCTGCTCGTGTCCGGGGCCATGGACACAAGCAACAGGACTTTTCTGGTTCCGGGTCAGAACACCATTTGCCTCACTGCCACTACACCACAGTTTCGATTTTGACAATCTTTGTACCGTTGGAATCAGCATCACGAGCTCCACATTTTGAAACCCAATTCCTCAATAAATTTGCTTCTCAAGTTCATCCTTTTTGAGTTTTCTTTTCAGTAGGTTTAATCATTCGTTGTTACGTGTAGCTGATGAGGAGTTCGAGGAGGAGCAGGCTGAAGACCCGAAGTACGAAGAGGATTTGACGACGCCACTGAAAGCAAGCTCTAACCCTTTCGAACATACTGATCCTATGTTTTGCATGCATACCTATAGAGCCTGTTGCTTGCACCTTTACTTTATTTATGTCGAAGCGTTGTGTAGATAAATGCCCTACTTATTTGTACATACTTATATTGATATTAGTTACTTGCTGTTCTTAATAAAAGTACTCTTTGGAAACCATTGAGAGTGCACCCTTGTTATCCGTAGGAACTCCGTTCGTTGAACATTTTAATGAACAGAAAGTTGCCTTGTGATCTAGAATGCTTAGGTCCTGATTTTCAAAACTATACACCACCATACCATAACCTGTTTGTGAAAGGTGTAAAAAGGGTGAGTTTGGAGGTGTGGGTAAAGGAAATTCAGGGCGGGAACTAGCAACTTGTGTAGGTGAAGATGGGGGAAAGATTTCTGGTTGTGGGGCGGGTCTCACTATGGTGCAGAGCTATATATAGGTCCTTCGGTTTAGTTCACCTGCCATGGACGAGTACACCGTCCCTGCCATATGAGGACCGGTTTGTTAGCACTTGACTTAGTGATCTCGTGCAACCACAGAACCTGTCATGGGCGGAACTTGTCCCTCCTACTTGAGTCAGCCACTTTGAACCGCTAGGAGGTCAGTAGGACACAAGAGGCCAGAGAAAGATGCGAGGTGCTCGCGGTCTGGCTTTCGACAAAGTAATTGCCTACATCATGGGTAAGCTCATAGATAGAGCCCCTGGTCTATGTGAACCCGGTATAGAAGGGAATCAGAAGAAGACGTGGATGAGCATGCCCACGGAATGTACACCGTCATCGTGACTATGTGAACCCGAAAGATAGCCCCTGGATGCATCTTGGGCAGAATCGGTGAAGACTCTTGTAGATGTTGGGATAGGCGTTATGTATTCCTTGCTCGCAAAAGGACGCATAACTTATGGGTACAGTGTACAACCTCTGCAGAGTGTAAAATTTTTTTCGGAATGGCCGTTGTCACGGTGTTGGCACACTAATGTTCGGGTACATAATGATTAGAGTTTCTGTGGCTTCTTCCTGTGTGAGTGCTAGTGTATTTGTCCATGTTTTGGAAATAGGTTAGCTATGTGTCTTGGGACAGCATGGAGACGTGCCTGCCCCGGTTAAAATTGGGAACTGATAGAGTGCGATTAAGTTTCTCCACATGTCCACCAACTAAAATATGACAAAAAGAGGTTTTATCCCTGCTGTTTATGAACTCTGCCCAGTAGAAAAACATGCATAAAAACTTGCTTTGTGCTGAAAACAGAACACTTGCCGCCTCCTTTAAATTATTATACTTGCATATCTTTGTATACCCTCTCATATTAGAGCTTACTGAGTACTTCGATTACTCACCCCCTTGCTGGAAATTGCTTAGATGAAGAAGAAGACGAAGGTGCTGATAGCGACGATGTTTAGACGTCTTGTTCTGTGCTCAAGTCTTAGTGTTATGCTGTTGTTGCTTGAATAAGAGTTGATGTGATCAACTCCTGGTTGTAATCTAAAGACCTGTATGTTGAACCCTATAGTTTGAACTCCCTCTGCAATAATATTATTCCGTATGTGCAATGTTGTCACGCTAGCATGTTTATGCGGCGGCTGATCCTGTGATTGGTTCGTTGATGCTAAGCACTCCTGATTTTGGGGGTGTGATAACTTAGCTCTTTGCTCATCCTTAAGTAAAATATCTAAGTTTGAATAAATCAAAGATTAGTCCAGCTTGTAAATTATTCCAAGTTTAAATCATACTAGTGATATTGATGTGTCCACCATGAAATTTTGAACCATTGGCAATCGGAACAACCTTGTTAAATTTGTCACTCTTAATGGCAATCATACATTGGGATTTTTGCTCAAGTCAAATTATTCCTCAATCCATAGTCTCTCAATATACTCAGTGTATTTTCCTAACCAAAGTGTCTATTCTCTCATAAAAAGGTTTGTATATGTGGAGCTTGAAAAGACAAGTGAGTTGAATTGCATTATATATTTTTCTAAGTCAAAAAGATCCAAGCAATGATAGTCAAATTTCTGATCAAGACATGGTGAAAAGGTAATGATGGCTATATGAATTGATTTATCCCTTGTTATTTTAAAAGGTCATGGCTTGTTTTTTCATCTCTTTTTTTCAATGATATTCTCGGCATTCTTTTTTTTCACAGCCATACCTATTTTTCGTGGGAAAATCAAAGCATATTTTATTCACAAATGGATGAATGGATGAAAATGGTGGCTATAAACTCAACATAAAATAATCAACTTTTTCTGGTTTAAAATGAAATTTTATTTTTAGCTTTGTAAGGAATTTACATGAGTAAGAATATATGAGCTTCCAAATCTCCCAAGGATTTTCAACCATATTGGAGCAAAAATTTTTACTAAGTCATATCACAATTGCCAATAATTTAAATATCATGGGGTCCCTAAATAGTGATAACAAGTGTTCTTTAATCCAAGGAATAAAAAACATGCTAAATAATGAAATTGATTTTATTAAAAAATGGGAAATTATCCAGTTGACTTTTGAATTATATTTAAGCAGTGATGTTTCTATTCAAAACTCAAAATTTCTAGAAAAATAGGGATCATAGTCCGGGGTTCATGAGAAATACCCGGCCAAAGACAACATGTGATCGGGCTTCAGCTGGGTCAGCTGACCTATGGTTCGGTCGACCTAGCATGGACCCGGTCAGTCCCCTTCTTCATGTTGCATGCAATTTCGCTCATTCGTCATGTTTCAGAGAGGAAAATGAAGTAAAAATATAGGATCTCTGGACGAATTTCCCAACACTTGTTTCTAAAATCTCCTTCTTATTCCTATAACGAAATTAAACAAACAAACAAAAATCTACCAGTGGGAAGGATTATTCAGAAGCGCTTCCTACCTAAATTATTCTAAGCGCACTGGAACTACCTCTAAGTGGGAAGGATCTATGGAGTATTCTTTAATTCCTCCTTCCCCGGGGTCTTTAAGAGGCACCTGAACCTAGCTGTTATATTACACTAAAGATCATCATAATGATCATGCAACTCTTTGTGCTCGACCTTTAGTTCGCTCATATTGGACTTCAGCTCTTAGATTCGAACATCCCTGGCAGCCCTCTGATGGATGGTGGCAGCAGGCATTGACAGATGCTCGGTGGGGATGAGTAGACTGACTCTGAGTGATCAAGTGTTTAGAACACATACACATCAAGTGGCATCGTTAACAGCATTTGTCAAGTGTTTAGAACCTCGGCGTAGAAGGACCCCCTTCTTGAAAGATGGGTTTCCTGACGCTCAAAAGCCCCTATGGTCGGATGGAAATGTGGCGCCAAAGTTTACGCTAATGGGGCGATGGGCTATGACCTGCAATGGTGAGGTGCGCCCTCTCAAAGCACGGTTTTACATCACGAGGTGGTGTCCCTCCAATAGTCCCCACCGAGGGCACAGAAGATAGTGGTTTTACCATTAGAGCATTTGCCCGATCAAACAGTGTGATGGCGTAGTCTTCGGATGGCTCGGTGCTGATGGTTATGGGAGAAGTAGGGATGGACACCATTTTATTTCCCTTGCCAACCATGGTGATGAGTGTGCGTCGAGCTCTAACGGTACAAAAATGGTGAAGGGTGGAGTGAGAAAGAAGTCCCCTTTCTTTTGAAATCCTAACTGTGGCTGAAGAGTTCTTTTTGGGGAGAATCTTCTAGAACAGAATCAAGCGTGAGGTGATAGGGCGGCAGTTCCAAATTCAAAGCCAATGGCCACAAAACTAGGTTGGCCGACCAAGCTTTGGGTTGTCAAACTTCTTCCTTCTGCTGTGGGCCCTAGGGAAGATTTTGGAATTTAAATTTTAGGGAAAAACAACTGAAAATCTTGTCAGAGAAATTGTGGATGATTAAAAGAGTTTACCTCAATTACATCCAATTCTTCCTCAGATTTTCAAGAAAATTTTGAGTCTATGACCATTCACCATGAATAAAGTGCCCCCATCAAGTGTGATAGCTCCTTGTGATGAGGTCTCTACCATGGTGAAAAGTCCTTCCCATTTACTCCTAAGTTTTCCATGCCCAAATAATTTAACCCTACAATTAATAGCAGAACTTTTATCCTTGGGTTAAATTATTGCTACTAAGCTCTTATCGTGCTTTTCATTCTTTACAGGTAAATTTTTGCACTATGGTAAGCTTTGTCGTGCTATTCTCCTGTTTCAGAAATCTAGAATTTTCTATGCTTACCTGCTTGCTGGAAATCAATATTCCAATTCTGGATTGCCCAATGTGAACAATGCTGAAGTTCAACAGAAGGTGGTATGTTTTCCCATAAAAGTCGGTATGGTGCCATCCTGATGGGCATTTCATATGCAGTCCAATAAGCCCAAAGTGCATCGGGTAGCTTAACTTTCCATCCCTTCCCCATCTCATATACTGTCTTTTGCAGAATATGCTTAACTTGTTTGTTGGATGTTCTGCTTGCCCACTAGTCTGAGGGTAATAGTGTGTGGCTATTTTTTATTCAACTCCTACTTCTTGCAACAATTTCGGAAAGTTCTATCAATGAAATGGGACCCTCGGTCACTTATAACCATCCTAGGAGTTCCAAAGCGGGGAAGATGGTCTCATGGAATAGCTTTCGTGCATGCTTTGCGTCGAAAGCTTGGCAAGGCATGGCTTAAACCCACTTGGACACATAAACCACAGCCACCAGGATGTATTCACAATCATAGGATTTTGGACAAGGTCCATGAAGTCAATGCCTCAGACATCGAAAAGTTCAACTTGAAGGTTGTATGCAAGGGGAATAACATCCTGAGCTGTGAGCCTACTGTGTTTCTTACAACACCAACATCTTCTAATAAAACTACTTGATTCTCTGGGGCGTTGCTGCGGGAATTTATGAATAATTAGATAACGATATGAAAATGCAATCCAATGGGCTGAAATATTCAAGAGGAGGTGCAAAGGATATACAGAATAAAATGTCAATTCTGCATTTACTATTTCCAAGGATATACAGGATTTCCTAAAGCTTAACCATAGACAAACAATAAACAGTGTTCTAAAGCTACAGTTTCAACCCCATAAGCAGAATGATTCTTTTATTTGTATCTTACTTTTCTAGTGCTGTTGAAAAAAGGTCACCCAACTCAACAGATAGCAATGCTCCATCCTGAATATGTACAATAGATTATCGAATGATTAATGTATAACACTGAATAATATTAGCTAAGTTTGGACTTGGAGCTTGAATGAAAATCCATTGTACATATTACGTATGGCATGCAGGGATAAGATTACAAAGCGATGCAAATAAATGATATGCAGCTTAAGCTTACATTATCAATGTCAAACATGTTGAATATCTCTCTCAAGAAATAGTGCACTTTAGCAAACGAACATATTATCTGCTGCCAATCACATAAAGAAGGGCAGATTTGTAGATATATATATATAAACCTGAAATTCGTTAAGTTCTACATCACTGAGAGCACCATCATGATCTTGATCAGACATAATAAATATCTCGTATAATACTACCGCAATCCATCTCCACGGCCTGAATAGCAGGGATGTGAGAATATTCATTGTCAGGCCTGCATCCGCCGGACAGAGAGGTATCTAGAAACAGGAACACCTGGAACCACCAAGGAATTTTTTCGCTAGAAAAAAAAAATACCGGAGGACTGGTAAACACAATATATTGGAAATATTGGGTATACTGGATTTGAATTCAAAAAATTCAAAAAAAAATATTTGACATGAAATCTATACAAATAGTCTTTAACCCATTGAGCCGTAAATTGCATAAAACCAAAGAAATATGATAAATTCTCAAGTTCAATAGCACCGGCTTTATTTGCTAGCTTGATGCAAAGTTACGGCTGAGTATTCTTGGCAAAGGAAAAAAAGCATGGGTTAGTAAACATTTGAGAGATAATTTTCTTAATCAACTTTGTAACTGGGAGCAGACTTAGCTGACGGCAAGCAAAACAAAAAAGTAGAAAAGTGGTGGTCCGTTCAGGCAATCCACCGAGCAGGTCCTGGGCGACGGTTGTGTGCTGCGCGCGGCACTCCATGGAGATTGCAGCATTGTAGTAGTAGACATTGGACCTGCGCAGCAAGTGGAAAACGCGGAGCGAGGGAGTAGAGCTCGACGAAGAGGTTCAGGAGGAATGTGTTGGCGGCGAGGCTGCCGGCAACCACACGCGTGTACGCGGCTGGGCCTGGGGCAATCTCTCCGCTTGATGGAGGCCTCGTGCACGGCCGCGAGCTACCCGTCGCACCGCCTGGCCGCATGCCGCCACGCCCGGCCAGACTGCCGGCCACACCTGGGCATCAGCCTCCGCGCCCGATCGAATACGGCTGAAAAGAATTGGCTGGTATGGTTTTTCGTAGGGAATCACTCACCCGCCTGCTCGTCGTTTTTCCCACCGATGGTCGTGGTCTCGTGAACCCTTCTCGTCCTTCATCGTGTGCAGAGCCTGCACCAGCGAAACGACCTTAGCCATGCGAGATCCGACCTCGCGCCCGATCTGGCCGCCCGGCTCTCACCTTCTCATCTCCGGCAGGGCTGCCTCCGGGGCGATGGGCGCGGACGGTGCGGAAACGGACATGTACAGCGCCTTGGGCGCCGGCCCCGGCACCGAGTCCATGGATTGGTGTTGGGTGAGGAGCGACGGCCCAGCTCTTGCTCGTGCATCTGGAAGGAGGCGGAAGGAAAGGGGGGGCCGCTGGCTGCCGTTTTCACTCGTGGCTGTTGGAGGTGGCGGCGAGGTGTTGGGGCGGGCCACGGAAGCAGGGGAAGTGTTAGACGCTCGCATCGACCCAACACACACACGCACATTCATATGTACAAGCAGAATGATGAGATCACAAAAATCAAAAGTTTCACTATAACAAATCGAAAGTTCTGGCTGATCACGCCGGCATTCGGTTTGACCCTCGGATCGGGCAGACTCACACGTGCACTCTCGCATGCAGTAAATTAAAAGTTTCGGTTTTGACGATTCACGGCAGCACCTGAAAATTGATGTCCAAAAAAGACCTCTTGTGGACAAAGGCTTTGTAAAGTTGTTCTAGGCACGGTCAGGTCAAATAGAACCTCTTCACCGCCATCGAGACGGAGAAAAAGAGAATTTAGAGTTTAAGAGAAGGGTAAGAGTTTGGAGAGATAAAATATGTAAAATAGATTAATAATTTTGACTGCGATGCCCTCAATCAGTCGTGGGCCTTTTATTTATAGCGGTGAGGTGGTCTGCCACCGAGGAGAGCTGGGTTCTCTAACAATCTCGGCAAGAATTCGAAATTAAAATCGTTACCAAAAATCTGTAAAAACCAAAACTTCCGATTTTGTCGAAGCCTGAATTAACTAAGTTTTTGACGCCCATCTTAAAGATCCTGATGCTTGTAGTTTCATGGACACTTTCTACGTTAATATTGGCCTCTTTTCTTCTGACACTTTGTAGCGCTTTTCGGCACTTTCATTATTCAGTATACTCCATCATGTTTATGTAGCCTAAAAAACATATCAAACACCAAGATTTGTAAATAAATCAAGATAATATCGAGCCTGGACGAAGACCGTCTTTTTCCAAACCGAAAGTTTCAGTTTGTGTAACCGAAAGTTCTGGTTTCTATCCTCCAATACATTTCTATCCTCCAATACAGAGAGGGTCTCGCCAGACACTCCGGCATTTTATTGGGCACTCCAGTGTTTTGAAAGTGAAAACCCGAAAGGGCCTGCTGGAGACTCTGGTAACATGCCAGTTACTTCGGCTTAGTTCCTGCCGGAACCGAAACCTCCGGTTTAGCATACCGGAACTTTCGATTTTTTTGTGAGTACAATTTTTGGTTGTCAACATATGCCCCCCTATTTTTTGGTAAAACATATGTACCATAAAACATGTCTAAGGGTGATGGTTTTGCAAAAAAAAAAATAGGCCATGATACCGCTTAGGCAACGATATTCGAAAACATCGGCCCGAACTCTTCAAGCATCTTGCCATACGCTCAGGTAGTATTTCTTCAAGTATCTACCATTTAAGGCTCTTGGTAAGCGGCTTTCTTACAAAGTTTCAACCATGTAAGCGTTCTCAGCTATGACCTTCACTATCCTATATGGCCCTTTCCAATTTGGAGACTATTTCTCAAATTTGTTACTCTTAGAGCCAATAGGCAAAATTGTTTTCTAAACTAATTTGCCCAACTTAAAAATTTTAGCTTTTACTCTCTTATTGTAGGCTCTAGCAACTCAGACTTTGTTCTTTTCTATGGCTTTTAAGGCTTCTAACCTCTTGTCGGTCACCTCATCAATATTATCTATCATCAAATCATTATACTCATCTACGGACAACTCATTTTATTTGGCTATCCTAAAAGCGTTCAGATTTACCTCAACAAGTAAAATGGCCTCTTATCCATAAACAAGTTCATAAGTGTGACCTTAGTGGCTCCATATCTAGAAATCCGATGAGCCCACAAAATCTTTGACAAGATCTCATGCCATCTCTTAGGATTATCCTCTATTTTTTTCTTGATAAGCTTGATTAAAGTTTTGTTACCAGACTTGGCTTGCCCGTTAGTCTGAGTGTAGTACAGAGAAGAATTTAGCAACTTGATTCCACAGGATTCGGCAAACTCACGCACTTGACCGGAAACAAAAGAAGTACCTTGATCTGTGGTCAAAGTTTGCAGAATGCCGAATCTATGTACGATGTGTTCAATGTATACCTTATTACCTCTTAATGGGTCATGTTCTTTAGCGCCACCGCTTCGGTCCACTTGGTGAAGTAATCTGTAGCGACTAGCACAAAGCGGTGTCCTTTTGAAGAAGAAGGATATATTTGACCCACAAAGTCTAAGGTCCATCCCTGGAATGGCTATGGCTTGATGATAGGGTGCATTGCAGCAGTGGGTGTCATCTGAATGTTTCTAAACTTCTGGCACTCTTCACACCCTTTGTGGTAGCGAAAGCAATCGGCAATCATAGTCGGCCAATAGAATTCGGCTCTTCTCAATAGCCACTTCATCTTTAGAGCCGATTGGTGTGTACCACAGATTCCTTTATGAACTTCACCCATGGCTACCTTAGCTTCATCATCACCTATACACTTTAAAAGCAAATCTCTCTCGTTCGGTGATATAAGTCATTATTGATCATGATATATTTAAAGGCCATGTGCCGAACCTTTCTCTCAACTCTTTGCCTTGGATTGGTAAGATAATTGATTATAGGAGTCCTCCAATCCATCAATTCGGCCTTTCCATGGGTAAGATCATCGATAGCCGAACTTTCAGGTTTTCTGTGAAAATCCGAACTTTTGGAATCACAAACCGAAACCTCTGGTTTTTTCGGCGTTCCAGTTTCAACACAAAGCAAACTGGAACTTCCAAAACCAGAAACCGAAACTTCCGATTTCCCAGAACTTCTATTTCGACCTTTTTATCCATCAGTTCTTCAACAATAGCAAATCTCTCCTTACTAATGTTGTAACTAGATGCTTGCTGCGCCAAATCATTGGCTCTAGCATTCTCTTGCCTAGGTACATGATGTATATGAAATTCCTCCACATTTTTTATAATGTCTAGGCATCTCTCTAAGCAAGCATTCAATGACCCATCCAAACATTGATAAATTCCAGCAACTTGTTGAACTACCAGCAATGAGTCACCGAATGCCTCTACATTCTTTACCCCCATAGATTCCAACATTTCTAAGCCAAATAGCAACGCTTTATATTCGGCTCCATTGTTGGTGCAAACATAGTCTAATCGGTTTGCAAACTCAAAATATGTATTGCAAGGAGAAATCAGTACCACTCCTACACCATGACCCTCTTTGCAAACCGATCCATCAAAGTAGATTTTCTAAGGGGCAAACGATAAGTAATTCATATCTAGCTCATGATCTATACCAATCCGATGCTCAACGATAAAATCGGAGACAATTTGGCCTTTCATGGATTTCATGGACTCATGGACCAAATCGTACTCAATCAAAGCATATGCCTATTTACCGAGTCTACCGCTAGATATCGGTCGATGCAACATATGAGTAATGACATCGGCTTGACATGTCACTACACAAGTGCTAGACAACAAGTAGTGCCTTAATTTTGTGCAAGCATAATACAAAGAAAAGCATAGCTTCTCAATGAAGGTGTACCTTGTTTCGGCGTCTATCAATCTTCGGCTCACGTAGGTGATCACATATTCCTTTTCTTTGGCTTCTTGCGTCAAAATAGCACCAATTACTTTGGCTTTCACTGCCACATAGAGGCAAAAAGGAATCCCTTCGGTGCCCTAAGGATCGGCGGCAAAGATAAGTACTCTTTAATCTTATCGAATGCCTCTTGCTGTTTTGCCTCCCAAGTGAATTTGGCCTCATTCTTTAGCCGAAGAATAGGAGTAAACGCGTGGATCTTGCACGATAAATTAGAGATGAACCGCCTCAGATAATTTACTTTGCCTAAGAATCTTTGCACATCTTTTTTACATGCGCGCTTGCACATTTCTAATAGCTTCTATCTTTTTAGGATCTATCTCTATGCATTTTTCATGTATTATGAAGCCTAAAAATTTTCCAGCCGATATACCAAAAGCATACTTAAGCGGGTTCATCTTTAAACCGAAGCGACACCTTAGGTCCAAGGCAAGTCTCAAATCGACCAAATGAGGGTCCAAGGAGGCTGATTTGATCACCACATCATCAATGTAAACCTCCATGATGACTCCAAGTAAATCATAAAAATGAGGTTCATGGCTCTTTGATATGTGGCATCCGCATTTTTTAACCTAAATGTCATGAACACTCACTCAAACAATCCTACAAATCCTGAACATCTAAAGGCGGTCTTAGACATATTCTCTTTGGCCATGAAGATTTGATTGTAACCCACGTTACCATCAAGAAAGCTAATCACTTTATGGCCAGAAGCATCATTGATCTACATATCAGCTATAGGCATAGGATACTCATCTTTGGGAGTGGCTCTAATCAAATTTCTAAAGTCAATAAAAATCCATATCTTATCCGTGTTCTTCTTCTCCATGGGTATGATGTTAGATATCCACTCCGCATACCTTCATAGTCTTATAAACTTTGCATCAAGCAATCGATTAATTTCTTCTTTAATCTGATCATAGATATCCGGATTAAACCTCCTCATTGGTTGTTTAGAAGGTCTAAAATCAGATTTGATAGGTAGCCGATGCTCAGCTAACTCGCGGCTCAATCCGGGCATCTCATTATAAGATCACGCAAAACAGTCCACAGATTTCTTTAGTAGCCCGATTAATTTTCCTTTATAATCGGCTTTCAATTTAGCGTTTATAAAGTCAGCCTTGGAGTGAACTCGTCACCAAGATTAACTTCTTCTAGTGGATCGGTCGACGTAAACCCCTGTCCTAACCTGTCCATATCCTCTATCTCCTCTATAGCTTCACACATATCGTTCTTGCTAGTCCGATAGTGTTCCACTCTCTTTCGCAACCATTCAATATTTGTCTCCATTGGGTCACATTATATAGTTGAGCCGATTTTCCATCAGCTTTACATTACAAATCCATCCCTAGTGATGCTAAGAAAATCATAGTCCGTCAAATCTAAGCCGGTCAAAAGTTTGACGGTGTCATGAGGTAAAGAACACGAATCGGCCATAGCAATACAAGCCGATACATCCGTATGGACAACCTTCACATCAGCACCAACCCATTGAATCAAGAATTGATCTAGTGTGGAGGGGACACATTGATTGGCATGAATCCAATCATGCCCTAGAATCAGGCTATAGCCACCCCGTACATTAGCGACGAAGAAAGCAGTGGCCATAGTCTTACTCCCAATGGTGAGCTCCATAGAGATGACCTTTTTTGCCTCAATAGGGTCTTCTCTTTCCACACCGTTCAGAGTCATGTTGGTCCGGATGAGCTCATCATCGGCCTTACCTAGCTTCTTGAACAAAGAATGTGGCATTAGATTAACAATGACACCGCCGTCCACAAGCATGCAAGAAATCGGTGTGCCATCGATATGACCCTTCACATAAAGGGGTTTCAGATGGTTGTCCGATTCCTTAGACTTTTCGAAGAGAGCGTTCTTCAGCCCAAAATTGAATTGTGCCATAACCTCTTCTTCCTCAATGAGAGAGTAATCGGAAAGCGATAAACAAAGAGTATCAATTTCCATACCTTCTTGAGGAGGTGTAGCCTCGTAGTCCAGGAGGTCATCATCGTTGAAGTTCGCCATGTCCGCATCACTAGCCGAAAAAGAAACAGTGGTGGAATTCTCGATCTGCATAGAATCAGTAAAAGCCGAAACTTTTGGTTCCGAAATCAGAACTTCCGGTTTCGGCAAGGTCGATTTTTTAGGCTCCGAAGCTGAAATCTTTGGCTCCTCTGGAATTTTGACCTTGCTCTTAACCTTCCATTGCTTCCCCTGATGCATCATAGGTTTACTTCGTTGAAAACCTCTTCTCTCATTTTCTCTAACTCTTGCTCTTTTTTCTCTCAGAGGCGTAACCTTTGGAGCTTCCTCTTTTGGGTGCGGGTAAGGCCAAAGGGACACCACCTTGGCTGGGTGTAACGAGTGAGCTCTCTCACACTTTCGGAAGGTGGTGGAACATTTTCATCTTGGACTGATCCCCTATCTTGATCGGTCCATTAAAAGTTTTCCCTATCTTGACATCGGTCATATCAATTCTAATGACACCACCGAATGTTGCCTCCTGATCTTTAGAGACTCCTAAAGTGTGCTTGCTACCCTCCCCTACAGTTTTGGCACACCCTTCTTGTATTGGGGAAGGTGCTGATTTTTTTTGGATAAACCGAAAGTTTCTGTTTGCCAGACCGGAAGTTCTGGTTTTGCTGGATAGTAGAACCAGCGCTGTTTTCTCTACTACTGACCGATTGACCTTCAAATCAGCCGTTCACAAGACCGTGTAATCTCTGGAATACATCTTTTCTAGATGTATTCTACCCCGGATGAAAAAAAGGAGGCATTGGTGGCATAGGTACCCACGCCCTTACATATGGGTTCCACATCGGGACCGGTGGAAACGGCATAGGAGGGCACCACGGTGGCGGCATTCCAAATCTCGAGGGTGGAGCCGGCCTGGGATTGTGCATCACCCTCCTTGCTTCCTTCTTCAGCGGACTATTTTCCTGCCGTGGGACATTGGTCTTTTCGTGGCCTGATTGCTAGAGTAGGCCTTTTTGTTTTTATATTTGGCCATGAGATGGTCAAAGGTGCTCTTGGGCTCCTTTTTCTTGTCCACGGCCTTCTCAATGTTCACTTTCCACTTGCCCGCCTCAGGATTCTTTGGCTTAATCATGCGGGCTTTCTGGAGCAAACTGAAAAATTTCGGTTTCGAAAACCGAAAGTTTCGGTTTTTCCTGGACAGTAGCAGCGGCCATTTTGTCGCTCTTCTTCGCTTGCCCCCAGATGCAGAGCCACTTATGGTGACTTTGATGGATTCTCTGCCATCGAGAGACTCTTCAATAGCAACTTTTCTTGAAACATTCTTCTCTCCCAGTGGTGAAGGCCTTTCTTCACCCAAGATCACATTCTTCCCTTGTGTTGTATTGGCTTGGCTGGGCCGAATCAACACTTTAGTGTTAATGTCAAGGGTGTTCATCGAGAAAGGATGTTTGTCTATTTGCATCTCCTTGAGACTCAATCGTCTCTCATTAAGGGCCGATTGGACCTGTCCACAAAAAACATTGCAATCGTTAGTTGCATGCGAATAAGAATTGTGCCATTTGCAATCTGCTTTTCTTTTCAATTCATTGGCCGGAGAAAAAGTATAAGCAATCTTAATATAACCACCTTTGTATAGTTCATCAAATATCTTATCACATTTGGCTACATCAAAGGTGTACATCACATCATCTTTCTGATTTCTATGAATCGGTTTGAGTGAATTGCAAGCAAAAGACTTGGCCTTTGATGGCCAAGCAAATTCAGCAGCAAGAATGTCACTAGACTCGTCATTGGTGTTCTCCGAATCATATTCTATGACATGCATGTGGTGGCGCAGTTTGTGATCAATTTTTAACTCTTTGCTTCGGCTCTCCTAGGCTGAAGCTCTTTGTTGGAGGTGTGTGAGAGTAAGAAAATCGTGTCCCTCCAACTTTTTCCTAAGATGGGACCGTAAACCGCTGAAAGCAAGATCAGCTAGGTCTTTTTCTAAAATTGTCAAGTTGAAACATCGGTTTTTTATGTCGCGAAATCTACGGATGAAATATATGACAGTTTCATCTCTACCTTGTCTAACCGAAGTCAAATGAGACAATTTTATTTCATTATCCCCGGTATAAAAGTGATCATGAAACTTGAGCTCTAACGATTCTCACGTAAAAATAGGGCTCAGGGCTAAAGACAAAAACCACGAGAAGGCAGTTCCAGTGAGTGACAAAGAAAATAAGCGCACCTTCAAAGCGTCACTAGAACCTGCCTCCCCCAATTGCGCAATATATTGGCTTATATGCTCCCACGTGGTTTTATTATCCTTACCATTAAATTTAACAAAGTCGGGAACACGCCATCCTATAGGGTAGGGGACCGAATCAAAGTACGAGGGGTATGGATTTTGGTAAATTCAATCCCTCCCTTTTATATCTACGCTTAGCGTTTCTCGAAATTGTTTATTCAAGTCCTCTTTGATGTAAGCGATACACTCCTCTATATTAGTAATGGGTGTCTTACAAGGTGTATATTGTGGTGAGGGGTTTATGTTTGCCTTCATGGTACTAAATGGTTCATTAAGCGTTGGACCATGAGTCATACCGATACCAGTAGGTGGGATGATTGGAGTACTACACGCTACGGTACGGTATAGGGAACAAAGCTAGCCAATTCGTTTAATCGGCTATTGGCCGGATTGGGGATGGTCCTAATGGGCTCGATGCTAGCAGGTGGCATTACCATGGCGTTAGTGGACGTATGATACAGAAAGCTAGTTTGCCTGCTAAAAGAGTTCAATGGCATTCCATACGTTGGTTGTTCTATACTAGATGCATTTGGTACCGATGAACTAGTAGATGGGTCAACATGAGCAGCATGAGCAGTAGATGATGCAACATTAGTGTTTTTTAATGTCTTAGATATGTTTTCTTGAATCATATGTTGCATATCATTAGCTAAGACCTTTTTCATTTCCACAAAGTAATTTGAAAGGTCTTCAAAAGTGACAGTGGGGTGTCTAAAAGTGCTCATCTTGGCAGTGTCCGTGGTTGTGTCGTCGTGGACGGACAGAAGAATGGCTTCCTTCACTTGAGAGACCGCCCCCTGGCGGTCCTTCTTAAAGCATGCTAGGTACTCACGAAGCTCCTGATCTTTGCGCACCTTGTACTAGTCCTCGAGGGCCTTTTGATGCTCTAAGAATGCCTTGCGGGCCTCCTCGGGTAGCTTCTCCAACGATGGTATGACGATGTTCCTAAACGAGATCTCGAAAGACTTGATGCGGAAAAGACGATTCGGTATGGGATAACCAGAATCACTCGTCCCCAGCGGAGTCATCAAAAAGTGCGTTGACGCTCGGATTGGGCCAACACACACGAGCACGCCCGTGTGCAGAACCAGAACGGCGAGATCGCAAAAACCGGAAGTTCCGGTATGGCGAACCGAAAGTTTCGGTTTTGCCTGATCGCGACAGCACTTGGTTCGCTTCGACCCTCAGATCGGGCCGACTCACGCGCGCACTCCCGCACGCAGCAGCGGGAGGGCGAAGTTGTGGAAACCGGAAGTTCCAGTACCGCAAATCGGAAGTTTCGGTTTTGGCGATTCACGGCAGCACCTGGAAATCGATGTCTGAGAGGGATCCCTTGTGGACGAAGGCTTCCTAGAGTTGTTTCAGGCTCGATCAGGCCAGCTAGAATCTCTTCACCGCCGTCGAGACGAAAGAAGAAGAGAATTTAGGGTTTGAGAGAGGGGCTAGGGTTTAGAGAGACAAAACATGTAAAGGAGATTGATAATTTCGATTGAGATGCCCTCAATCGGCCGTGGGCCTCTTATTTATAGAGGTGGGGTGGTCTGCCCCCGAGGAGAGCCGGGTTCTCCAACAATCTCAGCAAGAATTCAAAATTGAAATCGTTACCAAAAATCTGTAAAAACCGAAACTTCCGGTTTTGTCGATGTCCGAATTAACTAAGTTTTTGGCGCCCATTTTGAAGATCCTGATGCTTGTAGTTCCATGGACACTTTCTACGTCAATATTGGCCTCCATCCTTCGTTCTCCCGACACTTCGTAGCGCCTTTCGACACTTTCATTATTCAGTATACTCCATCGTGTTTATGTGGCCTGAAAAACATATCAAATACCAAGATTTGTAGATAAATCAAGATAATATCGGGCCTGGATGAAGACCGTCTTTTTTCAAACTGAAAGTTTCGGTTTGTGTAACGGGAAGTTTCGGCTTCTATCCTCCAATACAGAGAGGGTCCCGCCGGACACTCTAGCATTTTATCGGACACACCGGTGTTTCGAAAGTGGAAACCCGAGAGGGCCTGCCGGAGACTCCAGTAACATGTCGGTTACTCCGGCTCAGTTCCTGCCGAAATCGGAATCCGGTATGCTAAACCGGAACCTCCGGTTTACCATATCGGAACTTCTGGTTTTTCTGTGAGTGCAATTTTTGATTGTCAACAGGAAGCTGCCGGTTTATTCAAGCAACGCGACCTCTTCTACCGCGCATAGACTTACACTCTCCCTTCATGGATTCTCAGTTGGACTTTGGGTTTTCACCATTTATTACGTTATCGGATTTGATGCAAAGGTTTCATGGTAATTTTTACACACTTAAATTATTTTGTTGAATAAAAGAATAGTCAAAGTTGATGTTAGAAGTTAATAATGACTCTATTTAGGAATGAAGGAGTATATATTTGCTAGAGAAGAACTAAATCAAACATAAGGTGCTAAAGCATCTGGAGTTTCACAGATAACTGTAAGATTATCAATAATTCAGTTTCTATTATTTCATCTACTCCTTCGTTTCTAATTTTTTGTCACCATTTACCTTTAACATCAATTTTGATCATTCATCTTATTTGAAAAATTAGTTCAATTATATAAAATTATAAATCATGTTTCAAATAACTTTAATGGTAAAGCAAATTGTAACAAAATATATAATAGCATTTAAAATGAATGGCCAAAATTGATATTAGAAATCAACAACGACAACAAATTAGGAACGGAGGGAGTACAAGTTTTTTATCTCTAATTAATTTTGATTTATATTTGTATAACAATTTACGCTAAGTGCAATATGGGTCGAAAAGAAATTTAGGCTGCAAGAAAAATAATTTGAGATTGGTGCTTAACACGTGGTGGGAGGGGACAGGGGTCCTACAGATTAACGAAGGACCCAGGTCCTGTATAATTTTCTCCCGGGGTTATCTGATTCGAGTGAGGGGTGGAGGGGATTGAAGCGGCAACAGGGAGTGGGCTGCGGTCGTGCTTTATGGAGTGATGGAGAAGGAAGCGGCCTGTTCATCTGCTTTCGTAAATGCAACGGCTAGCAATGAACGGATAGATGTGACTGAAATCACGTGATCAAACAGTGAAGAATTAAGTGATGATGTGGCTCATTGGAGATCAAGATAACATTGTTAGTGGGTGGCACTAATATAGATATTATAGATTATTAGTGTCATCATACACGGTTAGCCAGAAGAACCGACTTTGCCAAACCTTGGTTGCTTCTGCCATAGGGATACACCTTCTAAGCAACCCCTTAGCACAAACTCAGTACAGATAGGGTTCGTCCAACAGATGACTGTGACTCTCATAGATAAGCTTCTTCTTGTTCTCCCAAGGTTGTGCCAGTTACGATGAAATTCACTATGTCAGCGTACCAAGGGGTGGAGTCCGTCACTCGCAACAACATGTCATCGTCGAGAAAATTATTTATAGGTAGTTCTTTTAGTGTCCGTGTATTGCATATGCGATAAATGATCTACAACTGAGTTCTTTACTCCCTTCATATCCTTAATTTCTATGTTGAATTCTTGGAGTAGAAGGATCCATTGGATCAATTGGGGTTTAGCATCTTTCTTGGTCAGGAGAAACGTCAGGCAGCAAGATCCGTGTAAGTAATCACCTTTGCCCCTACCAAGTAGGACCTAAACTTATCAATAGCAAAGACTACAACCCGGGGCTCTTTTTCAATGGTGGAATACTTAAGCTAGACCCTTATGAGAGTCTTGCTAGCGTAAGCGATTGCCTGATGCTTCTTATCCTTAGATTGGCCTAAGACGGCTCTAATGGCATAGTCACTAGCATCACACCTTATCTCAAACGGTAATGTCCAATCTGGAGGTTGGATAATGGGCAATAAAACGAGTGCCTTCTTCAAAGTGTTAAAGGAATTCAAACACTCGTCGATGAATTCAAAAGGAGCATCCTTCGCTAACAGGCTCATGAGCGGTCTAAAGATTTGAGAAAAGTCTCAAATGAATCATTGATAGAACCCCGCATTGACCAAAAAGCTATGGATTCCTCTCATGTTGGTAGCAGGGGACAATTGCTCACTCACATCAATCTTTGCCTTATCCACCTAAATACCATGTTCGGATACTAAGTGTCCCAAAAATATGGCTTGGCGGACTAAAAAGTGGCACTTCTCCCAATTGAGCACAAAATTCTTCTCTTAGCATCGTTGCAAAACTTTGTTCAAATTCTCCAAACTGTGATCAAATATTTTCCATAGAGCGAAAAGCCATATTTTTCAAACTGTGAGTCCTATGAGAAAAAGCCCAACTCCTGTGGCTTATTGTGTGGGTAAACCATGAGATATAGTCTCACCTTGCTAGTTCAAAAAGGGATGAAGCAACTTAAATGGCCAATAACACAAGCATAGTAACTCTAGATTAACCTTTTTACGTGAAGCAAAGATAAAAACATAAGCAGGTTGTTGTGTATGTGTGGCCTTTGAGGGTGAGAGTCTGTGAAGCCTATGAAAAAAAGCCCAACTCTCATGTCTTGTGGTAGGGTAAACCATGAGAAATAATCTCATCTTGCTAGTTCAAAGAGGATGAACCATCTTAAATAGCCAGTGACTCAAAGCATAGAACTGCAGGTTAACACTTTTACATGAAGCGAGAACGAAAACATAAGCAAGTTGCTATGTAGGGGTGGCCTTAGGAGCATGTGCATGGGCATGAGTCGTATTTTGGCCTGGGCTGTTGCAGAAAACTTTTATGATTTCTTCAATCATGTTGGAGAAGATAGACATCATGCACCATTGGAATGACATTGGCGCATTGCACAGTGCAAACAACATCTTTCAGTAGGCACACATCCCATATGGACGCGTGAAAGCAATCCTGCATTGGTCATCGGGATGGATAGGGATTTCATAATATCCTGAGTACCCATCAAGGAAACTCGCTGAGGTATAAGTTCATTCCTCTCATTCTTAATGACGGTTATTCACCTTTTCTTGGGCACTACCTGAACTGGGCATTACCCACTTACTATAAGGCACGGGATAAATAATCTCAGTGTACAAAAGCTTCAAGACCTCCTTCTTGGCAACCTCCCTCATTGAATTATTAAGTCTTCGTTAGGTTCCCTGGAGGGTGCACAAGTCAGGTATTAGGGGATTCAATGAGTACAAAGAGCTGGACTTCTTTCAAGAAAAAGTTCCAATCAGATCCAGCAGTAATTAGCCATTTAATAATTTTATAGCCAATAATAAATGACTATTCCTAGCTATTTACTACTCCTAGCTAACATTAATTGTAGTGTAATAAACATACCTTAAATTATTTAGCATAGGCTATTTCACATAAGGCAATAATAAATTCATTCCAAACTTTTCATGCTCATCGCATCTGTCAGTTTTCTATTCCCTTTCCTTTTATACTTGACTACTTGGGACGAGCACTTGAAATAGAATGGAGTAATTGCTTCATTTCAAATCCTTCCTTAAGCTAGCATCTCGAAAACATGACCTTTCTCTCCTTTATTTGAAATATTGGTTCATTTCTTCGCCTCTTAGCTGTCTTCTTCATTCTAAACTTGAGAGATCCAATAATCCAACCCAAACTCTCAACAAAGAAAGAAATAAGGAGAACAGATCCAAGAGAGAGCTTAGAAAAATTATTGAGTGATGACGAGACAACAGTTAGTGACTATTTGGCATCCCCAAATGGTGATTTCTATGACGACTATCAAGGTCTTGGTAAATCAGTTGCTCATGACAGTGAAGGAATAATGTCTGCTGACTCTGAAAATATTGCGAGAGATAGACATGGTGACCAAAAGGAAGTAGAATCAGAACCAGCTGTTGGTGAAGTAGCAGTCAAAGATATGAGGTATGCTGGTTCGCAATCTGAAGCTATTACCAATCTGTGCCAATAGCTTCTGTTGATCATAGCAGGAGTGACAAGGTTAGTGAACTACTACTGCTAATATTTCAATAAAAAATCATATTGAAAGTTTACCAATCTTTTTTTAGTGTCTCAATACTATTTTGCATCGATTGCAACTCCTTATTTGATAATTTTAATAGGTAGAATCTCATAAACGTGAAATAATCGTGATGTATAAATATAATGTGGATCAAATAATTATTATAAATAAAATAATAAATTGGTCTAAATATATTCACTGTGTGCATGTTTCTGTGATATTACAATGAATATCGATGGGAGGAACTTCTGCATAACCTTTAATTTATTATATAGTACCATGATGCTGCTTTTCTCTAATTTAAAAAAAATAATAAAATGGTGGGAGAAATACCGGCCTTGTTATGAGAAAGAAGCTCAACCTTCTCCGGTCGAGAAAACCCACGAACCCAATTGGTCTAAATATATTCACTGCATACACGTTTCTATGATATTACAATGAATATTGATGGGAGGAACTTCTGCATAACCTTTAATTCATTATATATTACCCATGATGATTATTTTCTCTATCCTTTCTAAAAAAATTGATCAGTGGGTTAACACACTGGGAGTCGCGCCCTAGAAATTTGATTTAGCCAGCCAGTGAAGGGGTGTCCGACCTGCTAAGTAGGATTTACAGTCCAATGGCCCAGCTGTGGAGAAGAGGGGAGTAGGCGGAGTTGGGCTTGAAACTAACAGAGCGAAAGGTAACAGGAACCCCCTTCCCCTTTATAGCCTTCAAAAGTCGTGGGGATTGCTTGGTTCCCACGAAAAGCTTTTGAAATATTCTTCAGGCAATGCAAAAAAAGAGCACACATGGAAGGAAACCATGTTTAGCATTGTCATTTGGTGAACAAAAACATATACGGAGTAGATGAGTTTGGACTCTTAATAATGAAACTTAAGAATAGATTGAGATCAAGGGAAAAATTTTAGATCCTTGATTCATCTACCTATCACATCCTATCCTTTCATTTATTTCTCAGTCTTAAACTCACTTCTCATTTTCTTTTTGTGAAATTTTATTATGTCTCGTAATTGAAGACAGGATGAGTAACACATTTACAGAACAGCATTGAAGGCAAATATGCAAGAGAAAATTCCTTATTTGCCCTCTAAAATTTATCTTTTTCCCGTATTTACCATCAAAATTTCCCTCTTCCTTTATTTACCTTATTCTTAATTTTTTTTAATTTGTTATA
>BCLG01000348.1:191509-204729 GCA_001602295.1 Zoysia matrella | reverse complement strand
ACCGCTTGCATTAAAGCTTCTAATACAGGTGACTATCTATGACAACAGCCTGCATTCAAACTCTCTAATGCAGCCGGGCTGCTAGGAGCACCACCAGCATCGAGCATTTTTCAAAATAAAAAAAAAAGCTCTGCCCGGAGGCAGCCAGTGCTGGACAGCACGTGCTCCAGGGGCCGTCGAGGCCCCACGCGCCCCCGGCAAGGCCCCGCGTCGCCGCTGTGGAAGCCTCTTGCGCCGTCGTCGAGGCCCACGCGGCACTGCCATAGCAGCCCCTGCGGCTTCGTTGTCCCCGCGCCGCCGCCGTCGTTGAGGCCTCTGGGAAGCTGTCTAGGCCCCACACGCTGTCTTTGAGGCCCATGCGCTGCCGTTGAGGCCCACGCGCCGCCGTTGAGGCCCCACGCGCTGCCTTCTAGGCCTCCGCGCCGCCGCTGTTTAAGTCCCATCTCGCCGCCCGTGCCGACGCCGCGCCGTTGAAGCCCCCGCACAGTGCCTTCGCCGTTGAGGCCCCACGCGCTGCCTTCTAGGCCTCCGCGCCACAGCCGTTGAAGCCCCATCTCACCGCCGATGCCGCGCCGTGGAAGCCCCTGTGCAGTGCCGCTGCCGTTGACGTCCCCTGCACCATCATCGTCCCCCGCGCCATCGCCGTCGTCGAGGCCTCCGCGCCGCCGTTGTCGATGAGGTGGAGCGCGGGTCGAGCAGGCTGGAGCCGGAGGCGGGGTCAAAGAGCGCAAGTCCCGCCATGGCGTCGAAGACCGAGGACGTTGATGCCTGCCCCGCCATGGCGACACTCGGAGGCAGCCAGCCCTCATGGCGGCGCGCGGACCCCCCTGGTCACGCAGAGGCGGCTGGTTCCCAGAGGGCGTATGGACCCCCAGGCTCAACGGAGGCGCGCGGAGGAGCCGACTCTCCTGGAGGCAGCCGGATCTGAGGGGAGGGAGAGGAAGAGAGAGCGGAGAGGCAGTCAAATCTGAGTGGAGACCGCGTGCAGTGAAATGAATAAAGATAGAGAGGGGAGGTGGCCGGATTGGCATCGATGAAACGAATAAAGCGATTGGCTGAGCAGGCGAAGGGTGCGGATTGCTGACATGGAAGAAACACATCACGCAGATGGTTCTGGACGACGCCATTGGTTGATTTTCGATACCTGCAGCCGCATATTTAAGACGACCGCCAGCGGAAATAACTTTACTGCATGCAGTTGACATAAACGACCGTCTGCGTTAGCAAAAAAATTTCTTCAGGCGGTGCGTTATGAAAGCCCTGCATTAGATTTTTTTGCAGGCAGTTGATCTTTTTGGGCCCACTAGCTACCTAGTACAAGTGGTTATTTGTTAAAAACTGCCTTATTTTCTTAGAGGAGGTGTCCGGATAAATGCGTTTTATAGTAGTGTAGTACTCGCAGTTTGTTATTTCCTTTTTTGTTGTGTTGCAGCTCTTTCTGCAGGTAGCTGATGTAGCTGTTGCGACAAGGGAGAGTGGAAAGGTGAATCCCTGATTAGCTGGTCCTGTGAGCTGGTTCCCTCCTCACCGATCTCCGGTCGCGAGGAATGAAGCATGTCTTAGAGCAAGATATGTTTCGTATTAAGAAACCGTTGTATCATTTCTGTATCGCTTCTGTTATATTTTAAACACTGTTTTAAACTTATCTCTTCTAAGATCACTTGAACCTTATTGTAAGACTATAATCAGTTTTCTATATTTTATATTATCACTCATGTTGTACTATTTGTGTAATGTTGTTCAATATCACCCGATATCGATCCTCTAGGCGAGCCGTCCATGATTTTTGGGGCGGTTCTGCCACAGATTAAGGGTGCGACGGGGATGCATTGTGGACTGTCGGATTTTTAAGGTGCGGCGAGGATCTAAAACCATTTTAAATGAGTTGGATCTAATCCGAGCGCTCGGATTGAAATCGGATGGCTGTGATTTAAGTAGAGTGGAAAGGGGCTTCCTTTTAATCTCGTGCGTCCCCTTCAGAGCAGAAGGTCGTGCAGGCCCCTGGGAGGCCGACGACAACGAGACCAGAGCGCATCGCAGCGCCATTGCCGGAGGCTCACCGGAGAATGGCCAGGACTTGCCGCGGTGCTCAAACCTCGATGGGAACAAGTCTGAGAGAGAGAGAGAGAGAGACGCGGGCATTCACCTAGGGATGTTGCCCGGGTTCAGGACGCTGTGGTGGCCGCTGGCGACGATGAAGGGGGCTCCGACGGCTGTGGCACACAGTGCCAGAGGGCTGGCGACGAAGGAGGCAGACAGCTGCGACCTGAAGACGAAGGAGGGGGTCAAGGGCGAGCCGCAGGCGCAGAGAGGAGGAGCACAAGCTCGCCGGAGAGGTGGATTTGCGACGGCGACAGAGGCAGCGCGAGAGGAAAGGAAAAGCAAAATGTCCCGATTCTACTGTGATTGAAGTGGGCAATCGTTGTGAGGAGCTCTTTGGGGATTATTGGTGGCTATTACAGCCGGAGGAGAGGCGGTTCGGTGGAGATAAGGCTGACATTTCGTTGAGGCAGGCGCGGCCGGAGTTCACTGTTTTTAAGCGGTTGGGACACGTGGAGGCAGCGCGGTGAGTGCGTCCGGGGCAGGGGAGGAGCAGTGTGGCGTGCACGTTCTTTTGTTAGGGCTGTAGCGGGGCAGCGGGCACGTCGCGCTGCCGGGAGGGACGCGGGAGCGGCGGCGGCGCGCTTGAGCGCGGTTTAGGACAGGTGGCCGCACGGTAGATGGTTGGCAAGGACGTGGGAGTGGTGGCGGCTCGGGCATGCCGTTGGGTCGAGGGCTTTGGCGGCAGGGAGGCCCATGGGCAGCGGTGGCGCGCGGTGAGCTGCCGGGGCGCATGTCAATGGCAGCGGCGCACGCGGGTCCTATCAAAGCTTGTAGAAGGGTGGTGAGTTGGGCCGGGCCGCCTGTGGTGCTGGGCGGTGCGAAGAAAGGATGGAGGGGGCGGCCTGCTGTGGAAATGAAGAAAAAAAAAAGAAGAGGCTGCTGGGCTGCGCCAAAATGGGCCGGAAGGAGAGAAAGGGGCCCAAAGGCCAGATATTTGTTTTCAATTTTTGAATCCAAGGGATTTGTGGGTTGGAAGGATTTTAGATTTGAAATTCAAACATAATTCAAGAGATCTCAGAAAAATAAAATAAAAAAAAGGAGAAGTCAACCACTTAGTCACACATACAAATTTTATTACTTCGAAAATTTTGATTAGAAAGTTTTTAATTTTTGTGAAATTTTACCTTTTGAATGAAAGAGGAGAGAAAAGAAAATTTGTTAGTATTTTGTTAGCAAAATTTTTAAATTTCTGATTTTAATCTCTTGGTAAATTTTGGGATGTCACAATCTGTTTCATGCCTTGTGCTTCTTTAATCTTTATCACCATGGAAGTACCCTAAGGGCTAATCTCTTACCTGCCATTGCAATTTTAAATGCCAAATCATTTAATATTCTTTCTTTCCAACTGCTATGAATTCCAATATTTGTTCTTTCACATCAGGAAATAACCCATGAGGACAAATCCATCCAATATATTTAAAAAGGAAAAAATATAGACAATGTAACAAATCTACAAACAACAACAAAAGTGAGTCTTGTGAACCTGAAATTTCAGCACAAAAATAGAAATCTCAATATGCAGATTAATTTAGGATATGAATTTGAAAAATTTGCACCTTCTCCCTCCTTGCTTTTCCCTTTTCTGCTTCCTATGTAATGCAAGCCTTTTTCCCCCAATCGAGAAGAACAGACCTGGCTCATCGGGCATCACGCTTGGTCCAAAACTGGAGCGCACGCAGGGTGTGCGCGCAGGGGTGCAGCGGCTGGCAAGAACAGGGGCGGCGTGCGTATGGGATAGTGCAGGGGCGGCAGGTCAACAGAACGATGTGTAGGGGCGCTGTGCATGGGAGACGGCGCATGGAGGTGCGGAGGTCAGCGTGCGCAGGGGATGGATGGCGTGTGGAGGTGGGGGTGCACAGGGGGCGGCGTGCAGAGGTGCTGAGGGCAGTGCGCGCAGGGGGTGGGAGGTGGCGCGCATAGGGGGAGGTTGCGGCGGCAACCGGCTAGGGGAGCGGGAGTCAACGTCTGACTGAGATTTAGGCCAAGGGTGGCGCGCGGTAGACTGAGGGAGAGAGCGGAAAAGTGTTAGGGTTTTTTGTAGTCAGAGGGGGCAGGTAAAAATATGAAGATTTAGGATTGACGCCCCCTCAGATTTTTTTCTGACCGATGGTAGGATGACAGCAATGAGCTTTACCGGACCAATGATGAATCACTAAAGATTCTTAGAATTAGCAACTAGTAGTCCATCATCTATAATATCTATATTTGCACAACCCACTAACTATCAAAGCTGAATTCTTATCGAGCCACATCATCTTTTTTACTTGCACCGTTCGATCATGAGGCTCCAATTGATCCTGCCGTTCGTTCTACACCTCTTCATTTAATTTTTTTTCCCTCTCCCTTGATCTTCCACCGGTTGCCATCTTTTATTTAATCCTGCCTCCCATCCATCTTTACTCAATCTAACCCTCCCTCTTCCTTGATCCACCCATACCCTCCTAGTTGCTCCGTGGCGGCACCACCCCAATGGATGTTCCATTAAAATTTCATTAATAAACACAGCTAGAAAAACTTTGAAATTTCAAGCAAATATGATTAATCACCATATCCTGTGAGCTCAAATGAATTTTATTATATAATTCTCATATGTTTTAATTTTTTATCCATTATGATTATTTTCTTTGAGCTTTTCTTCATCCTACCATAATAAATCATCATCACCATTATAAATTTCCGCAGCAGCCAGGGAATCATCTAGTTATATATACATTTAGTAATCAACAGCTGATTGTGCACTTTTACCGACCCACAATTGGTCAGTAAAAGTGAATCGTTTTGTAGTAGCCCCATCCTAACAAACAGGGATGACTGCATCCTATCCCACTTTGACTAAAAACAAACTCACCCTTGATATTTTTAGGAACTAGGTATGCAAATGCGTACCAATTCTGTAGTTGTGGATTAGGACTTAATATATTTGTGGGATGAATTTATAAAGATGGGTGAATTTGTAGTTCATTGAGGAGATTTTTTGGTTGTGGGCCCACCCAAAATTTGGAAAAACCATATCCTTATTAGGGACCCACTACTGATACTAATTTTGGGGTATGGTATCTGTTGGCATTTGTTACATCCACAGATAAATCCGCAAGCGCACGAAATAACATTTTAGAACTTCCCTTAGAGTATTCCATAGTTATCGAACACGAGTAACGTATGCAAACAATCTTCTAACTTATTTCATCCAGGGACAATAAGAACTATGTAGGCTGGCGTAGAGAGGGGTTCTCAAGATGTCTTAAGTTTGGGATAAGGTAAAATCAATTCCTAGCATTACTTCGGGCACCAGTTTCCTCTGGCATCCACAGGCTGCTCTGGTTTTTAGCACTACTATATACTCGAATGTGACCACCTGCCGCCAACCTCTACAGCCTGTAGATTATGTAATAAATAAAGGTAACCACTATCCTAGACACCACGTCTACGACGTAAGTTACTATTGTAACTCGGCTAGCAATAAAGGACTAAGATACTCTATAAGATAGAGTGATGAACCCGTAAGCAGTAAGAACAAGATCTTCTTAAATCAACAAACACTTTCTTGATCCTGATGAGATTATAAGGATCTTTGAGGTACCAAGTGATTGCATTCAAATACCTCTATGGTCTTCACCTTTTCATGCATGTTATTGGGCATGGTGGAGTCAAGGTTCTTACAATGAACTTAAGTCGAGGACAACTCCAAAACAAGAACGGGAGGATGATGAGGCACTACTAAAAAGGGTTTATCCGGACACACCCTTCTGACAATGCAGGCAGTTCACAGTTGTCAACCGCCTGCACTAAGAGGTAGACGGGTCCCACCACAAGAACTCTCTGCACAGAAGAGACAGTGCAGGCGGTTCTCTTAAGCAACCCCTGCACAAAAGTGTACATTAGTGCAGGCGGTTGCTTAAGAGAACTGCCTGCCCTAAGGAGATTAGTTCAGGCCACTATACCAATTCCACCCTTTCCCGACCACCATCTGTGGAAAAAAGTCCGTTTTTGCCGACACATAATTTAACTGGAAATGTGTAAATAAACACCATCTAATTATCTGTCGGTAATACTAATAAGTAGTAACAAATTAACTGTCGGCGTAGCCTATCTAACGGGTTATGTGTCAGCCTTTTCTCGGCATAGGGGTGCTTTAGGCGGGAAAAAAAAGGCGGGGACCCAAAAAATTTTACCTTAGACGGTCATAACCTAGGCTCAATCCCACTGCCTCCCACGCGTCCAATCCAGCCTGCCTCCTGCTTGCGCCGCACCCGCCCCAATCCCACCAGCCACCGCGACGTTGCCCCTGCTGGCCAGTCCTGCCGGTGACGAGGACAAGTTCACTGCCCGGCGACGAGTTCCCTGCCCACAGCCTGAAGCCCGCTCCTGCTGCTCACGTAGTGGTGACTGCTCCTGCGTCCTCCATCCTACCCCCACCACACGTTGCCCCCAGCGAGCTCCACAGGTGCCACAGCGAGTCCCTATCCCGTTGGCTGCCCCAGCCACCGTGCCTTCCCCAGGGAGACTCAGCCTCAAGTGCTGCCCTCAACGAGCCCCCCTCCTGCTCCCAGCAAGCCCCAACCACCTAGTCCACACTGCACGCCCCAGTAAGCAGCATCCAGTGAACCCTAGTTTTTCCCCTCCACATCCTCTTTTCTCCTTCCCTGCCATCTTTCTCACTGTGCTCGCCCCTGAAGCTGCAGATGTGGTACGAACACCCAGCTGCCTCCCTCCTGCTCTACACTGCAGACCTACGTTTCCTTGCTCTCCTCTGGTTAGTAAGATAAGTTTTCCTTAGTTATTTGATCGTATTTGTTGAACATGATTTTAATTGATTGATTGGTATTGTGTGCACTTGGTTATTGTAGAGAATCGATTTGAAAGATACAAGATTTGGGCTTCTGAAACAGTGGTGTTTAGAGAATCTGCAAGTAAGATTTTTATTGTCCTCCTTTGTAATTTTGTCATTGAAGAGTGTGTGAAATTCTTTACGACTGAACAAATAAAGTACCAATTTATTTCAAACAGGTCCAATTTTTCCATTTGAACTGTGCGGGCTGTATGATTAGGATTGACCATAGCAGGTATGTCTTCTATTGATTGTATCAACTCTTAATAATTTGCTCTGCAGCTATGAAATTTTAATTATACATGTCAAGCATGTTTTAATGATTATCAACAAAGTGATTGTTTGAATGTGTGTGTGTGTTTCTGATCCTATGTGTGTCACTAATATGTAGGTGCATCAATCTATTTTACATAGTCACATTTGGTATTAATTTTGGCAAAAGGTGCATAATGGATAAAAGATGGATGAATCTGCCTAGGTACATTATAATTTTTCATAAATATTAGATGCATCATCTTCTTATCATTTGGTCTTATGTCATGGACTTAATAATATGTAGGCAAAGTGATGAGTATAGGAAAGGAGTGGCTATGTTTTTAGAGTTTGCCTTTAATAATTCAGCTCAAGGAAATAAGATATTGTGTCCCTGCAAGATATGTCAAAATTCATGTTGGAGAGTTAGTGATATTGTACGTGAGCATTTGATTTGTGATGGGTTTACAAAAGGGTATGGAACTTGGGTCAATCACGGGGAACCGAGTTCCAGCATTTTTCCAAGTACCATGCAATCTGGTAGGGTACAAGTTGGTAACTCAAATGAAGAGGATGATATTTCTAATTTACTTCGAGACTTAGCAGGGGATTTAGATGATGGGGGGGGATTTAGAAGTAAATGAGGTGCAGTTGAATGAAGATATGGAATCCTTTTACAAGTTGGTAGATGATGCTGGTAAAGAACTATACCCAGGCGGCAAGAATTTTTCAACGTTGCGTTTCATGGTTATATTACTCCATATCAAATTTCTTGGAGGATGGAGTAATAAAAAGTTTGGACATGCTGTTAGAACCTACTTAGAGATGTTTTACCTGAAGGTTCATTACTTCCCAAAAACTTCAATGTGGCGAAAAGTACAATAAAATGCCTTGGTCTTGGGTACACCAATATTCATGCATGCGAAAACGATTGCATATTATTTTGGGAAAAGAATGAACATTTAACTGTCTGCTCAACATGCAATACTTCAAGATGGAAATCTGAAACAACAAGTTGTAACGGGAAAAAGGTACATAGGGTTCCTAGGAAAGTACTTCGCTATTTTCCAATTAAGAAAAGGCTACAAAGATATTTTATGTCCTCCAAAACAGCAGCTGACACAAAGTGGCACGATGAAGGACGCACGCAGGATGGTTTGCTTAGGCATCCCACTGATGCTCCTTTTTGGAAGAATTTTGATTCTAGATATCCAGAGTTCTCCTCAGATAGTCGAAATCTCAGGCTTGCTGTTGCTAGTGATGGCTTCAATACTTTTAGAACTATGACCTCAAATTATAGCATCTAGCTTGTCATTTTGATCCCATACAATCTGCCACCATGGAAGTACATGAAGCAGACAAATTTCATCTTATCTTTAATAATTCCTAGTCGTAAGGCACCTGGGTCTGACATGGATGTCTACCTTCAACCACTGATAAGTGATATGATAGACATGTTTGTTGATGGCATTAGAACATATGATGCTTCAAAGGATGAATATTTTCAATTGCGTGCTGCCATATTATGCACAATCACTGATCTTCCAGGTCTTGGGCATTTGCTTGCAATGAGCACATCTGGTGCAGTCGCTTGTCCTGAATGCCACTCAGATGTATGTTCTATTCAGTTGAAAAAGGGGGGAAAACATGTTTACATGTGTCATCGTAGATTCTTAGATGCTGGCCATTTTTTCAGGTTCAATACAAATTCATTTGATGGTTCTATGAAGCATCGATCTACACCTGTACCGCTTAGGGGAGAAGAGATTTTTCAGCTCACAGAAAATATAAAATATAACTTTGGTAAGGATCCATCTACAAAAAAGCCTGCTACGCAACCACGTAATAATGGAAAGGTATCGAGAACTGGTTGGAAAAGACAATCAATTTGGTTTAAGTTGCCATATTGGAAAGACTTGCTGGTATAGCATAATTTTGATGTTATGCATATTGAAAAGAATGTTTGTGACTTCATCATTAACACCCTTTTAGATGTTGATGGAAAATCAAAAGATAATTTAAATGCTCACTTGGACATGAAAAATCTTGGCATTAGAGATAAACTTCATCCCATTGAAGTGGATGATAGATTTTATCTACCTGCTGCTCTATATTCATTGAGTCCTAATGAGAAGAAGTTGTTTTGTCGAATATTGAAAGGCGTGAAGTTTCCTAGTGGCTATGCATCTGATTTAAGCCATCATGTGGTTGTTGAAGAGAAAAAAATAATTGAACAGAAGAGCCATGATAATCATATTATGCTACAAGATTTACTTCCACTTGTTCGAAACATATTATCAACACAAATAACTGCTGCAATAGTTTGCTTGAGCAATTTCTTCAAGCAGATTTATTCACCTACATTTCATGTCAGTGAAATGGAAAAACTAGAGGTTGAAGTAGCTAAAACTTTATGTATTCTTGAGACTATATTTCCTCCAGCATTTTTTGATATGATGGTTCACCTAATGGTTCATCTTCCAACTCAAGCAAGAATTGCTGGTCCTGTACAATATCGTAGCATGTGGACTGTAGAGAGGTAGGTTACAAGGCTATTTTCACAAGAATTACAAATCATATGCAATATAGTATCAAAATTACTAAAGTATTTATGTGTCATAGGTTTTTGATGAGGTGCAAAGGCTATGTTCGCACAAGATGTCATCCTGAGGGATCAATTTGTGAGGGCTACAAATTTGATGAGAGTCTTATATTCACTTCACAATTTCTACATGGGTGTGAGACAAGGTTTACTAGGCAAGCAAGAAATGGTGAACCCTTTGACAATGAATCTTTCAATACCACTCCATTCTTCCGAAGCAATGGGCGAGCTTTGAGTGGCTGCTGCACCATATCTTTAGACTACAGAACTTGGCTTCAAGCACATAGATATGTCTTGTTCAACTATGATAAAATTGAACCATACCTAAAGTAAGCCAGCCACACTATTTTACTTATTGAATTTCACCTTTTATTCTTCAAAAATGCTTAGTGGATCGAACTTTATGAAAATCTGCAGCAAGCACATTGAGTACCTGTCCTCAATTGGACATCGAAATCAGCGAGAAATCAATAGTATTCACCATGAAATGTTTCATGGGTGGTTTAGAAAGCATGTAAGAAAGAACCTAACTTCTTCGAAAGCTAAAGTTTTGCAACTGCACATATTTTAAAGTGTTATTCTATATTTACAGGTGGAAGTACAACTACAAAATGGTGATGAACTGTCAGACGAAATACAAATTTTGGCCAATGAACTTTTCATGATTGCTACATCATATGATAGTTATTCTATAAATGGATTCAATTTCCATACACACTCTTATGATGAAGGCAGACCAATACAAAGTAGTGGAGTGGCTCTAGTTGCCCAGACCTCATGTTTTGAGAATGGAAACATGAACCCTGTTGTGAGAAGCAAATCATATTATGGCATCATTAAAGAAATCATTGAACTAAATTATCGTAATAGAGGAAATATAGTTCTCTTTAAATGTAATTGGTTCGACAACAGAGGACAAGGAAGATGGGTTAGAACTGATCAATTTGGTATTACATTTGTTAAGGTCAAGCATTTCTTCAATACTGGAGAGAGATTATTAGATGAACCTTTTATTGTAGCATCACAAGCTCTACAAGTTTACTATGTTGATGATCTTGTTCATAAAAATTGGCTTGCTGCTGTGCATTCTAAACCACGTAACCTTTATGATATGGCTGCAATAGATGATGAAAATGAACAGCATGGCAATGAAATTCATCACTGGAGGCCTCATCTATATACAATGTTGATGTCAATATTTTTCTTAGTGGTGTTTATACTAGGACAGATGTAGATGGAATTCTTGTCAATGAAAAAAAGAGGAAGTAAGTCTTACAATTCTGAACTGCTGCTGTTTTGCTTCTGTTTTCTTATATTAGTGCTCACAAGTATTATTTATCAGCATGTTGAATGATTTGTGAGTAACTATTTTTAGGAGGAAGGATGGTACAGGTGGGAGAAAAAGAAAAGCCACAGAGCTAAGTGATTATGAAAAAATGAGGGATGCTAAGATCGCAAGCAATGAGAAAAGGATGCTTGCATTAAATCTGAAATCTGTTGCTCAAGAAGTTAATGCATCAGCCTCACAACTACAAAAGGGGGAAAAGAAAGGTTCAATATTAGTAGATTCAATAATTAATATTACTCCTTGTTTCGATAATGAATTTTTTGCTCTTTTGTAGGCTTCTACTCAGCAAAAGGAAGCTGTGGTTGATCGCAACTTAAGATCAAAGTCTCGAGGAACTGTTCCACCTACTGACTTGGAAGCTACACCTACCATTCCAGACCAACAGCAGAATGAAGGTGCTGATATTTTGTATTTTACTGCTCTCTCTATTTTACTAGCTGCACAAGACTTAGAAAAAATCATACCTGATAGTAGGTGTTGGTACTGAATGCCTAAACTATTTTTCAGTGTTACCTCAAGATGACAGTAAGAGAGTTAGAGGGCTTACTAGAAAGGCTGACATATTTTCAAGACAAAATAAGCCTAAACTTGAATTGGAAATTAATGAACGAGGTCAACCCTGTGGACAATCATGCACTGAATTTTCTAACTTCATTGGAGCTCTTATCAGAACAAAGGGTTTCCCAGTTTCACATAATGATTGGAGAAAGGTGTGTGCACGACAAAAGTATGAACTATGGACAGATTCAGAGGTACTGTAATTTGTACATTGACAACTATTTTGCTGTTTTTGACCTCCTCTAATGAATGACTAACTTGCTGTTTATTTGTTGTAAAGCTATATTGGAATTTAGACCGAGCTGTTTTCAGTTGGTTTATGCGAACAGCAGCTACAAAATGGAAAGAGTTTAAAGCAGACTTGAAGAAGGAATTTCTAAAGAAGTATATTGATGACATGGAAGAGGAGGAACTGCTTGCTCAATGTGATGAAAGAGTTCGTGAGGAGGGTTGGAAATGACTACTTGATCATTGGAGGTCTCCAGAAGCAATTGTAAGTATAAAATCTAATGTTATATGTATGCTCAAAAATCTAATATAATCATTGAATGCAATCTTCATGGCAGGCTCGTTCTAAAAGGGCAAAAGCAAATCATCCAAAACTGACCCAAAATCATACAAGTGGTAGTAAGAGTCATGTACGTGTTGAGGGTGAACTGGTATGCATGATAGCTATTTATTGGATTGCAAAATATCATTCTGATAATGTTTGACTTTGAAAATTGTTGCATGCAGCGTCTAGAGCTTGGGTGTACCCCACGTAGAGATGAAGTGTTCATTAAATCACATACACACAAGTCAAGCGAGCCTCATAAAGGAGCTGAAGAAACTATTGTATGTTCATATATTTTTTTTATTGTCTTATTGCTGCACGTGACAAGTAACTTTTTTACTTTTTGTTTATGTAGAATGCACTTAAGGCGGCAGTTACAGATCATCCTGAATGGACAGAGAAGAGCATTCAAGAAGGAGATGTCTATTTTCATGTTTGTGGACCAGAGAAAAATGGGTATGTTCGTGTTGTTGGTTTAGAACCATCTTCCGCTGATTTGGAAATGCCGGGATCAAAAAAATACACATCTACAAGGCTTCAAATGGAAATTGAAGGCCGCCGACAAGCTGATATGAAAGTTAAAGAATTAGGAAGTCGTATGGACTATATGCAACAACAGATGGATAAATTGATGCAGCACCTTCAACACTCGAATAACACTGGAATTGGATCTAACAATGAACAAGAGGTGTGAATTGTTCCTTTTTTCAGTAATATTATTCCTTGCAATTTTGTAAATTATTCCATGCTTGTGCTATGTTGTAGAATTCACATGCTAGACCTATCTATGCTAATCAAGAGTTAGAGGGTCATGAAGATGACGCTGCATCAAATTTGAGGGATGATGTGGATGATGAGCACTTAAGTGATTATGAAAACATGTTTCCCACTAGACGTGTGGTCAAGCCACCAGAGCAACAACAAGAGGTAATTAAATAGCCTTAAGGTGCAATACACTATACCATATGTTCTTTGC
>BCLG01000348.1:164519-183272 GCA_001602295.1 Zoysia matrella | reverse complement strand
CCGGTCCAGCCCGTCGCGCGTCATCATTTTCCCGCGCGTCGCCCGTTGCTGTCGCCAGCGCCGCGCCGCGTGACGCCTCCCTCGTCTGCACGCCGTCCTCTACGTCGCCGTCAATGCCCACGCGCCCGATTAATTCCAATTAATTCCGAAATTGTTCTGTTATTTTGTCTCGTCGCAATTATCGTGTAGGGTTGTTCCGAGAACTGTTTTGCACACGTTTAGTCTGGTAATTTCGATTTAGATTTAATTCCGGTTCTATTCTTTGTCGCATAATTAGTGTCTAATCCCTCTTGTTCGTGTTGTGATTAGCTGCTGTTCCCGAGGAGGAGTTCTGCGAGCCCGATCAGTTCGACGATCCGGATCCCGACTTCGATCCCGAGTTGCCAGGCAAGCCGCGTTCCTTGATCACTTTGTTCCCAGCATTTTAAACTGCATGTTTTGTTTGTAACCCTAATTTTGCATGCCAACTATTTTAAAATGTGCTAGCAACATTCCTAAGCCGTGCCTATTTACTGTTCCATAAATATCAACCCTAAGATTGCTTTAGTATATTTATTTTACTTTTATGCTTAGCCATGCTTAGTCGCATTTATTTTCATCTCACACCTATCACTATAAAATAGAATTTGTGTTAAATGCTTTTGAACTATGCTTCAAATGTGTGAGTATTGCAAATAACTATATATAACTATTTAGCGGGGGCAGGTTGGAGTATGAGGAGCTGGGGGACTTTTGGGAAGTCCCTGTGAGCGTACCTATTGCGGGTACAACGGGAAGATCTGGGCTGGGATCTTCCGTGAGACTTGTTGTTGGCGTTGAGGGACCGAGTCCTTCGAGCCTTGTGCGCTCAGTTGACAACCATGCACACCACGTTACCCTGTATGGGCATTTGGCTTGATCTTGATGCTTGCTGAGACTGGTTGTTTACCCGTGGGTTGGTGGTGTAGTGTTAGTGTGGTGCAGAGCTCTGACTCCCCACATGAGATCGAGATACCCCACTTGATCAGTGGTAGGCTCTTCACAACTCTAAGACCCGATTGCGTAGGCTTTTGGGATCCCTATCCTGGAGGACGGATGACGCCAGTTAAAGCTTGTGGACGGGTCTTGTGTGTTTGTCGGGACTACGACGGTAGTTCCCAATGACGCTTCTCGTGGGTCCAGGTGCATAACCTCTGCAGAGTTTTAGTCGATGCGCATTGCCACGTCCTTTTGAAAGGACACCCCCCTGAGTTGTGCTCCTCGTTGAGTAGTTTTGCTTTTCTTCCTCCTTTCCTTTTTCAAAATGTTTTTTTGACTCCGGCCTTTGAGCTGTGGCCGAGTGTGGAGATTACATCGGCATTAAAATGAACCCCCGTCCGAGATAACGGAGATCTCTGCGGGGCAAGATAATAAAATTTGACAAGTTTGAAAATAAAGCTTTCTTGCATACTTTAAATAAAATAAAATGTTTTAAACTTGCATTTAGCACTTGAGCCATGCCTTTATCCTTGAAACCATTTGCATGCATACATTGTTGCTAGGTAGTACGCTGTTTGCTGAGTATTCGTACTCATGGCTTTCTAATTTGTTGTTTTCAGAGGATACTCTCAGCTTCGACTTCGACTACGTCTTTGACGGTTCGTGACGTCCGCTCTTGCGCTCAAGCTAGCCTGTGTGGAGGAGGTTCGCTACCGCTGCTACGTTGATGCTTCCGCTGTTGCTTTTGTTAGATTCACGATAGTGACATATCTGCTCTGAGATATTTCTGGCCTGCGTGCCGATGGACCCCTTTGGAGGATTTTATTCTAATAATTTCACTTTGTCATGCTATTTTCTATTCTTATTTCTTGTTTAATATTTATGTTATGGTTTCTTGATTGATCGCTTGTGATATCGTGCTTGCCAAACTCCTGGGATTGGCAATGTCACGGGAGATCAGGACTTATCGAAAGGTAAGTAAAATCTTGGTCGTTACAGTCTTGGTTCCTCCCGTCGTTCCTAGAACGATGCTCACAAGGGTACGCTTCACTCTAGGAGTGAAGTCATCGGTGGCCCGGCTGTCGCACACAATACTCAAGCGCTAGAGCAAGCCTCCAAAGCTCGAGCACTCTCTCTTGGTGTCTCTTCCAAGTGAGGGACTCGGAACCGTGTACAAACTTAGTGATGTCTTTCACAATCTACACGCAAGCTCAATCATCGACTCTTAGCCGGTCTAGGCTACCCACACCAAAAGTAGTAGACAAAGATCGTTACTCTTAAGCCCTACAAGCTCTTGAAGTGTATGAATGCTCCCTATCACTCTCCTACTAGTACCAAATATCTCCAATCTTGAAATGTGCTCTGTTGTTGGTGTCCTTTGGCCTCTCACAAGTTTACTCTAGCTTCTTAGGCCGTAGGCACACAGTAAAACGTCCTCCTCTATGGTTTAAATAGTCTTCAAGCCCAGAAACAATCATTGGGACATGATGTCATAAAGCTAACTGCTTTATGAAATCACCGGATTATCCGGTGACTGGACCATCAGTCCGGTGACCTTTCTTCCTCCTCGGCCAGGGAAAAACCATCTCTCGAATTCATTCCATAGGATATTGGACTGTTCGGTGACTTTCACTTTTGGACTCCTAGAGAAACCTTCTCTGGACTTTGGCTTCGACCTCACTGGACTGTCCGATGTGGCAATCACCAGATAGTCCAGTGTCTTCTCTACAGCAACTCCAGGGAGCACCTCTCTCTGTACTTCGAAGTCCTGGCTCACCGGACTGTCTGATGACTGCTCCTTTAACTGAAACTGATCGTCAGTCTTCGTCTTTGATTTCTCTATCATCTTTAGTGCTTTCTGAAGATCTAAAGAGCATTCACACCCTCTAACACTTGTATGACAGGAGACAAATAACCTTACCATCTTTAATAGTACCGACGTTCCTATGGACTCTCTAACTAGTCCTTAGCCTTGGTCCTCCGACGCCTGAAAACTCATCTTCTAGGGTTCATCCTTGTCATCCACCGAGGACGCATACCATGTTGATGTAGAATTAGTAGGTGGTACCTACAATCACAACGGTTACCCATGGTGTTTATTAAATCACTAAAATCAATTCATACCTTTTAGGGGACTTCAAAGGTTATGAAGCTAACAATCACTCCCTTTTTAGTGATTGATGACAACTGTAGTACTAACAAACAAGCTCAAACGAGATTAAAGAAGGTAGAAGAATAAAACGCATCTCGAAAGAACACTTACCCCTTACCTTGATGACTCATAAAATTTTTGAAAGAGTTCCCCTCCTTTGTCGTGGGTTGGAAGCGTCGCTCAACCCCTGTTTGGTTGCTCTCTCTCCCCCTTTGTCATTTAATAATTAAAAAGATAGCACCAAAGAAGCAAATAGAGAGGGAGAACGCACGATAGACAAAGGTACATGCACGACAGAGTATAGATCAGGAGCGCACATGCACGAAGGAACCTTCAAAACAATCACAACACTAGGAGCCATACAAAAAAAATCGACGGGGTTAGTCCAAAACCAAGTGCATTCCAATAAGCTAAAAGAGTCGAATAGAAAACAAGCTCATCAAAATGTCATAGAAGAGCCAAGAAATCCGCTAAACAAGAATCAAAGCCCTAGCTACCCACCCACGTCCTCCCGCTAGACAGCTAGCCCTCAAAGCGATACACCTCATCTCTCTCATCCAAACTCCTAAAAAAGATCTAATCCTGCGCGGCTGGAGAGCTGGGTGCAATGACTGTCGAAGGCTGCTCCTCTGCTGGCTGAGCTGCTGTTTGTACTGACTCATCTCCTCTCAGCTGCTCAACATCATCAAAAGCGCTCAAGCCTGAAGCAGGCGTCGAAGAAGGCTCCTTGCCATCAACTCTAGCTGGCTGATCTACGCTGGCAAGGGCCTGAGTTGCCTCCTCTGGTGAGTATCTGGCCTCGACTAGAATAGATGCATCTGAAACACTGGGCTGCTCGGCTTTGGTGGCTGCAGGATGTCTCTGAAGCCTCGGGCACTGGCTCTATCAAAACTGACTCAGCAGTGATAGCCTCAAAGGAAAAAACTCTCGGAGCTAGCCGAGAAATACTGACTGTTATCCTTGACTCCAATGCCGGTATTGACACTCTTGGCTCAGCTGAAGCAAATAGAACCAACATAAAGTACGAGGAAACTGGGGAGAACTGAGATGAAGTGATAGGAACATTAACTCCTCCAGTAGTAGTGGCTGTGCTGGCTGCCCCAAAAGTACAAACGGTGAAAGCAGGGCTTAGAGCAGTGTAGAGAATGTGGACTGCTGCTGCTTACCCTGGCTCTGCAACTTAGATTTGAATGCACACTAAAGAGTACTGAGGCTGAGGTGCTGTAGGCTGGAGCTGTGAAGGCAGGGGACCCAGTAGCTTGGTCGTCGGAAACGTCGAAAGAGGTGGCATACTGATCCTCTGAAGATAAGACGCGATAGCTCCGAAGCCAGCAGACATATAAGATATGACCTCTGCCATCTTTAACTGAGAGCGCTGTGACCTCTTATAAATCCCCTGTCGTACAGTCTCCTCTCCTCTGCGAGCTCCCTCTTCATCGATAGCTGCTCCTCAATCTGGAGGCACTCGAGTCAGATCCTCTCATTGAACTCGGCCCACTCTCGGTGAATCCGCTCATCCTGCTCCTCTCGGTACCTCCCTGCACTGCCTGCTCTGCCTGAATAGCATCTAACTTTCTAGCAAGTGCAGGGTCTGATGTAGCCCGAGAGGTCGGAGCCTCGGCCTGACCTGGAGCCTCTGTGATCCTAGCTTTCAACTATGCTCCCTTCGGAGCCTTAGTCTCAACCTCCTCCGGGGCTATGGTCTCCTCTCCTCTAGGGGTGCTTTGGGATGTAGACACTCGAAGAATCCTAGAGTAGAATGGCTCTGCTGGATTGAAGGAGGTGGTAATCTCTGGCAACGCTGCATAATCCGCTTCAGTCATAACCCCAGCTCTTCTCAGCATCAGGCAAATTTACGGCACAAAAGGTAACTATCGTGCTCAAATCCCCTCATAGATCACGTCCTCCATCTAAGCTAGCAGGAGATCTGTCATGTCAAAATCCTCGTGCCTAAGTAGAAAGCATAGCAGCCACTCGTGTAGAATAATAACCCACTCTAGATAGCCAGCTCGTGGTGCAATAGACCTCCCTAGCAACCCTCTCAATACACGCGCCTAGTGTGTCAAGCGTAGAGGCGCCTCGAGTAGTGCTCCCCATGAGGTGGTGGGAAAGCAACACTCATCTTGTGGTCACTCGGCTCCATCCCGCCAAAAGGTCTGAACGGTGGTGAGAAGCCCGAATGGGCCAGTGCATGGATTCGAGTCTCTGAAGATATGAACTCAAGAGATGTCAAGACATCGGTCCTCTCAAAACTGTGTGGCTCCCCTCGATACATAAACCAGAAGTAAGAGCGGTCGGAGGAGATCCATAGTGAGGCATAGAACTCTAGCACAATCTGCTCACTATACCTCAAGGGCAAGGTTACTAACTATGAAAGTCCGAAAAGATACGATATGTGCTCCTCCGTGTCAGCCCCAGCACCACTGCTCAGTGCCTCTAATGAGCAGTGGCGATGTGCAACAAACACTGAGCTCTTGCCCTTAGTGGCAAGCTACCTCCTGTAAGTGTCAAATATCCTTCGCTGGAGAACTGTCTAAAACTGACCAGCATCTGCATGTATGCCTGCGGGGACCCAAACAGTGAAATTAACTCTCCTCTTGGCCTTGATGGCAGGGCCCTTTAGCTTCAGCAACTCATCCTCATCCTCTGCAATCCTGCCCATTGCCCGACGAGCTCTCTCGGCTTTGGCAGTGCATACCTCGCAGACCTGTCCTCTGATGAGGGCACCTCTGTGTCCTCTGTGGTTAACTCCGCTGGGCTGCCTCTCCCCCTGCAGTTCTCGACTGCCTACTGGCAAGAGCCCTTCGTGGCTACACCTCTGCTACTAGAGGAGTGGTCGCCACTCTCTTATGGGTCAACTTCCTTAGCTCCCCCTCTGACTGATCCTCCAATCCTCAAAGCTCCTGACCTCCTATGTGGAGGAACGTCCACGTCTGTCGCTGCCAATGCACGGTCTCACTCGGGGTCACCTGTCCTCTGCTTCTTCTTCTTCTGCTCGACTGCCTTGCCCTTCCCCTTCTCCTCATAAGTTGGTCTCTGTCTGCCCATCCTGTCAACTGACTCTGCAAGATCAATTGTAAAATCAACTGCTCAGCTGACTCAACAAGATAGGATTAAGAGCTTGGCTCTTAACCCGTCTAAGAGATTCTAGACTGCCACAGAAACCACTGAATCCTACCTCTGACTTCTGTCCTGATCAACTGCTTAACTGTTACTGCACCACATAGGAATAAAATATAAGTTGTAAGCACAAAAAGTGAGCGACTCAAAATGAAGTCCTAGCGATGGAATCAAGGACATACCACCGATCAAATAAAGCAAATAAGTACAACAGTGATATCGACAGACTAATGCCACAATTCATATAAGAGCAATGTATCCAAATGGTGACACTAGCAGCAAGAGACTCAATGCCATATCAAAATATGCAAGAGATGACCTCAATATGGCACTTGGTATGGGAATTTGTTAACTAATCATGTCAATTGGCAATAAAAGGTGAGACCTTTAAGCAATTTATACCAATTTTTGCAATTAATTAAAAAAAAAGGCACGCGAGGCATTTCCGATGAAAGGGAAGTGATAGAACTCAAAACCCCAGGGAATAGAGCAAGAAACCGCCGAAGAACATGCCGAAAAGACGACCGATCACCTCCGAAGCTAAAACCCTCTGAGGGTTTTGGAGGAGTGGGTGATGGCTAGGAACGCACACGGCAAGGCAATCTAATGCAAGGGGCAGTGAGCTAGAAGCTTTGGAGCTCGTCGGCAAAGAAGCTGGCGGCAACGCGATGTGCGGCGCGGCGCGGTGGCGCGACGGCGAGAGTAGTGCGACGCTAGGGCACAGGAGGGCGTGCGCGCACGGCGATGTTGGACCAAGCGAGCAACTGGAGCGACGGCGCAGAGCGAAGGCCTGTGTGGACGAAGCACCGAGATGGCGCAAGGCAAGGCGGCGAGCAGGCGACGATCGGGCGGCACAATGGCGGTCTGCTTCGGCCGGAAAGGAACTCACGAATTTTTTAATAAGATTGAGAAATGCAAGTGCGGTTAGTTCAAGATCAATCAACAGTCGAGATAAAAAAGAATCAAATTGGATGGTCAAGATTTCACCAAAAACGCCAAACACTGGACTGCCCGGTCCTAATATTTGTCTGTGAGTATAAAAGTCCGGACTGTCCTGTGTCTAGAAAATTCTGATCCCAACGAAGCAACCGCTTCATCTTCCAAGCACCGGACTATCTGGTGAACTCGACGGAATGTCCGTGACTGTCCGGTGAACTCGACGGAATGTCCGGTGATTGTCTGAGTCTGCAAGTCACTCGGTTCAGAAGATACAATGACTGGACTGTCCGGTGAATCGGTGACCTCAAGAAATTGCAGAACCAAGTCTATACTTTACGTGTCCTCACCAAAGAACCAAATAAACATCGTACTTGTCTAGAAAGGGAACTCTCAAACACTCCCTTGCAAATAGATAACTCCGAAGAGTTTAGCATTTTCGCAAATCGCAATTAAGAACGAGCGATAAAAACCAATGCGAGAAGGAGGCTTCAAAAAGGAAATGTATGATCTCTAGTTCACGATCCATGTAAATGGATGTTAGAGATTGTTAAGTACAAAGTTCAATGGGCATGAAGCTCACCAATTGCTTTGTTTACTCTTTGTGGAGTGTGTGAATCCATGTGGATAATGTAGTCATTTTCTCCATAGAATAACACGCCTCCTCCTTGGTTCCTATATGCAATGCATACAAACAGGCTAGCTAATGACTAAGAAATTAACACATGCCATGTAGATGCATGCGTATTAAAGATATTGCATAAAGAAACCTATTCGGTACCAAGTTTGACCCATCTCAAGCTTGTTTACCATATGCCTGCCACTTTGCCTTAGATAGACAAACCACCTTCCAAGCTCTTCCTCCATTCATATGGATATTTTAAGGTGTTTAGGCACCGATCTAATTTTTTTGTTCTTTTCTTTTATCTTTTTACACATGATGCATGATAGTGCAAACATCTAGTCCACGGAGGAGTCCTAACTACCATGCAAGACAAAAAAAGAAACCTACTCTACTATGTACAAGAATAACCCTCCTTGACGAGTAGATTGGTGTTATAGCTCGATCGACATGTGGTGGACTTCAAGAATCTTCAATTCGCTTTGCGGTCCACCACCTAGGCCCCCTCACTTCTTGGTAACCCAAGAGAGTTTAGACTTCCTCTCACGGTCAACGATCACCTTGAGGACCCATATCTTCTTGATTGTTCGCTTATCATTTGGCGGTTTGAGCGGTTTGGCCTTCACTTTTCCATCCTTTCCCCTGAAAAGCTTGTAGTGCACATCCTCATGGAATATGTTAGCGTTAGGCATAATCTTAAGCTCGCTTACCTTGGGACAATCTTTGGAGCGGTGGCCATCAAGGCAACACTTCTCACAATAGTAGTCATCCGTCATGAGCGGGACTATCCATTGGAGGATCTCATCTTGGTTGCCAATGATGTTGATAAGGTTCTTGCTTAGTATTTCCTCTTGAATTTGCCTTCCTCTAGTGAGCCGCTTGAATGCATTCATCGTAGCCTCTCTCTCCTCCTTGAGCTTCGTGTATTCCTTCAAAATAGATGGCTCAAGAGTAGTACTCTCCTTGGAGAGGGTTAGATCACAAGAAGTAGAAGCTTTATTTAAATGCTTAGGAGGGTTAAGGATAGAGTCAAGATCAAGAGCTTCATGGGAGTGCACCAATGCCTCACGCTTCTCACTTAGCTCTACGTGCTTCTCTTTGAGAGTCTCATATGACTCACGTAGAACACCATGAGAGTGCTTGAGTGCATTGAGCTCCCACTCAAGCTCTCAAACTCAGAATACTGCCACTTCATGCTCCTTGGTCACCACCTTGATCTTCTTGGTCTTCTTGATGATGGTCTTGTTGGCCTTTTGAAGGAAGTGGACTAGATCATTGTAGCTCGATCCATCATATTCATCATCATAGTTCTCTTCTTCTTCTTCAAGATCATTATCCTCATACATATAGCCCTCACAACTTCGGGCCATAAAAAAAGTGGAGGTATTGATAGCTCATTGGTGGAGTTTGTCATAGCGATACCCGCGAGCCCTTCTTCACTAGAAGATACCCGCGAGCCCTTCTTCACTAGAAGATCATCGGTGAGCCTCTCACCAACAATATAAGCTTTGTGCAGGGACTTTTTCTTCTCCTTGCTCTTGCTCTCATTCTTGACAAAGAACTTCTTCTTGAACTTTCTCTTTGGCTTGCGTTCTTCATCATCACTCTCACTAGAGGCTTTCTTTTTGCTCTCCTTCTTGGGCTTGGGCACTCCTTTACAAAATGGCCTTTCTTGCCACAATTGAAGCAACCAGAGTTCCTCATGGAAGATGAGGGTATTCTCTTGCGAAATAGCTTCTTCATCAAGAGCCTAAGGTCCTCATTGTCACTTTGCTCATCCTCATCTTCCTCCACCATCTTCTTCTTCTCGTGCTTGCCATTGGGAGATTCTTGTTCAACTTGAAGGGCAAGATTTTTGGGCAATTGAAAGTCAGTGGAGGTGCCCAACATATATCCCTCATAGGTTGTGAGCTTGCTGAGCATAATGTCAACGGAGAGAGTAGCCAAGCTGGCTTGGAAGAGACACGTGACGATGGAGTTGTAGCTTGGCGGCAACATCCTCAAGAGCTTCCTCATGATTTCAATATCATCAATTTTGTTTTGGAGGCCCAAGGCGTTGATCTCCTCCACCACTACATGCAAGCGAGAATAAACATCATTAGCTTTTTTATGTGGTAGCATAGGGATGAAATCATAATTGTTCTTGAGAACATAATAACGCTCTTCCTTGGCCTCGGTGGAGCCTTCATGAATGTTTTGCAATTGCATCCAAGTTTCATGTGCAGTAGATGATGCATTGATCGTAGAGAAGATATTTTTAGATATGTATCCAAACATAGCATTCTTGGCCTTTGCATTAAATTTAATGAAAATGAGATCGAGTCTCTCGTTCTCATTCGTAGCATTCTTAGTAATATGCCATGCTTTCCCGTCGATCGACTTTAGGTAGGCTTGCATGCGAGACTTCCAATATGAGCAATCATCCCCATCGAAGACGGGCGGAGTCTCCATCCTATTCAGCATCTTTATTTAAGGCGGTGAAGCTCAAAAATGAGCACTTTGCTCTGATACCACTGTAAAGATCAAGAACACCGAGAAGGAGGTTGAATCGATGGACTTATAGCACAATTTCGCTACGAACTTAAACTATAAGACTCGATCACAACAGAAGCAAACCTATGCAATTCTAATTGGCCAAGATCCATAACAATGCTAGTGAAATGATAATAACAACAAGCAAGCGCTAGCATGATAGCCACCAAGAGGAATAAAAGAACAACCTATCACACTACTCAACGGTAATTAAATGCGGTAAGTAAAGAGAGTGAGATAAAGAGTGCTCAGTGATTTTTTTCTTGAGGTCCCAAAAGATAGACATCTTCCCCTAATCCTCGTTGAACCACTCCCGTCTGAGTCTTCGTTCCTCCCGTCGTTCTTAGAACGATGCTTACAAATGTACGCTTCACTCCCGCAAGCCTCCAAGGCTCGGGTGTTCCCTCTTGGTATCACTTTCGAGCGAGGGACCCAGAACTATGTACAAACATGGCGATGTCTTCCAAATCTCCTCGGAAGCTCAATCACCAACTCCTAGTTGGTCTAGGCTCCCAACACCAAGAGTAATAGGCAAAGATCATTCCCCTCAAGCCCTATAAGCTCTAGAAATGTATGAATGCTCTCTATCACTCTCCTACTAGCACCAAAGATCTCCAATCTCACAATGTGTTATCTTGGTGGTGTCCCTTGGCCTCTCACAAGTTCTCTAGCTTCTCTGACCGCATGCACACAGGAAAACCTACCGCTCCACGGTTTAAATAGGATTTAAGTCTAGAAACAACCGTTAGGACATGATGTCATAAAGCTAATTGCTTTATGCAATCACCGAACTGTTCGTTGACCCTTCTTCCTCCTAGACCAGGGAAACACCCTCTCTGGAGCTCATTCCATACGACACTGAACTGTCTGGTAACTTTCACTTGTGGGCTGCCAGAAACACATTTTCTGGACTTCAGCTTCAACCTCACCAGACTGTCTGGTGACTGCCACACCGAATTGTCCGGTGCCTTCTCTCCAGCAACTCAAATTGTCCTGGCTCACCAGATTGTCCGGTGACTACTTCTTTGACTGAAACTGATCTTCGGTCTTCGTCTTCGCTTCCTCTGCCATTTTTAGTTCTTTCTGAGGATCTAAGGAGCATTCATACCCTCTAACACTTGTATGACAGAAGACAAATGACCTTACCCTCTTAATAGTGTCGGCATTCCTTTGGACTCTCTAGCTAGTTCGTAGCCTTGGACCTTCGACATTCGAAAACTCCTCTTCTAGGGTTCGTCCTAGTCATCCACTGAGGAAGCACACCATGTTGATGTGGAATTAGCGGGGTGATACCTATAATCACAACAGTTACCTATGGTATTCATTCAATCATTAAAATCAATTCATACCTTTTATAGGTATTCAAAGGTCATGAAGCTAAAGCCGCCTCCATCGCACCTTCTGATTGCCACCGTGCGCCCTGCTTTGGCCACCACCCTTTGCGCTGCCCTCGCCGCGCTGCTGCTCCTTGCGCTCACGCCTTCCTCGTGCCTCGCCCGCACCGCCGTGATTGTCCCGCGTTGCCCTTGCCGCCAGCGCCTACGCCGCACCATCGCCGTGCTTCACCACCTAAGCCATTGCGCTGCCTTATTGCCTTGTGCCAGTGCTGTCTCCGGCTGCTTCAGCTTGCCTCCGATCCTCAAGCCTCTTCGCAACCAGCCCTAGCTTCATCCTGCTAAAACCCTCATTAGGGCTTTGGTCTTTCACTCGATAGGCTGTGCTTTCGATGTGGTCTTCGGCGGTTTCCAGCTTTTGTTCTTAGGGGTATCGATTCTATCACATACATTTCATCAGAAATGCCCCGCATGCCCTAGAGTTGATTAATTACAAAAATTGGCATAATTGTGATAAAAGTTCCATCTTTTAATGCTAATTAGAATAATTAGTTGACAATTCTCATATTTAGTGCCATATTGAGGTCATCTCTTGCATATTTTGATATGGCATTGAGTCTTCCTGTCGCTCACGTTTCAATTTGGATGCACTGTTATTATTTCAATTGTGGTATTAGTCCGTCGATATCACCGTATGGGCAGACAAGGATCTTCTGCAGAGGAGAAGGGGAAGGGCAGGGTTGTAGAGCCTAAGAAGAAAAAGAAGAAGCAGCGGACTGGTTATCCAGAGTGGGACACAGCGTTAGCTGCAGCAAATGTGAATGTGCCACCACACAGGAGGAGTGGTGCATTGAGGATTTGTGGTGCTGAGGTCCAAGGGGAGCTGAGGTGGTTGACCTGTTAGAGAGTGGCGACCACCCCTTTGGAAGCTGAGGTGCAGCCACAGAGACCTTCTGCCAGTCAGCAGTCAAGAACCACGGAGGGAGAGGCAGCCCCTAGAGGTTCACAGTCGGGATCACAGAGGTATCCACATGCCAGTGATGGGATTTGCAGTGTTTGCACAGCCAGATCCGAGAGAGCTCGTCGGCTCATGGCTAGAGTTGCACAGCCAGAGCCGAGAGAGCCCCGACCATTCTTTCTTCTGGTTTATGTACCAATGGGAGCCACATAGATTCGAGAGGACCGATGTCATTGCTGCTTTGGAGTTCATATCTTCTGAGACTCGCATCCACGCACTGGCTCCTCTAGATTTCTCACCGCCATTCAGACCATTTAGAGGGATGGAGCCAAGTGACAAGTGATTGAGTATTGCATACCCACCACCATGTGGGGAGCATTACTCGAGGCACCCCCTGAGGTTGATACACGAGGGACGTGTATTGAGTGGGATGCTATGGAGGTCTATAGCGCCTCAAGCTGGCTACAGAGAGCGAGTCATTATTCTACATCAGTGGCTGTTGTGTTTCTTGCTGAGGCATGAGGAGTTTGATCTGACAGATGTACTGCTTGAATAGATGGAGGATGTTATATACGAGGAGATTGACACTCGTCGGTAACTTTTTGCCCCTTACATTTGTTTGTTGCTGAGGAGAGCTGGTGTTATGACTAAGGAGGAATATGCAGCTTTAACAGAGATCACCACCTCCTTCAGTCTACCTGAGCCATCTGACTCTAGGGTTCTACGCGCTTCAGCTTCTGAGAGTACCCCTGGAGGAGAGGAGACCACAGCCCCTGAGGAGTTTGAGCTTGAGATTGAGGCTTCGAAGGGAGCACAGCCAGGGGTTGGGAGCACTGAGGCTCCAGTTCAGGCCAACTTCTACCTCTCGTGCCACACTTGACTCTACTTTTGCTGCCTAATCAGATGCTATCCAAGCAGACTGAGCAGAGGAGGAGCAGGATGTGCAGATTCACCGAGGGAGGGCTGAGTTTGATGAGAGGATTCGACTCGAGTGCCTCTAGATTAAAGAAAGACTTTGGATGGAGAAAAAGCTTGCAGAGGAGAGGAGACGGAAGGATAGGGAGTTGTTTGAGAGGTCGTAGCGGACTCAGTTGGAGATGACAGCGGCTATATCATATATGTCTGTCGGGTTTGGAGCAACTGCATCATATCTCAAAGGGATTGGTATGCCACCTTTACCTGCATTTTCGACGACCACGCTATCGGGTTCCATGCCCTCACAGCTATAGCCGATAGCACCTTAGCTGCAGTACTCCTCAGAGCTAGCATTCACTGTAGAGCGTCAGAGTCAACAGCAGCAGCATTCCACTTTCACGACTTTGCTCTTAGCCCCATTATCACCATTTGTACCTTTTAAGGTAGCCAGCACGACAACGACTACCAGTGGAGTTAGCGTGCCAGTTACATCATCTCAATTCTCTCCAGTTTTCACATACTCCATATCGGCATTGTTTGCTTTAGCTGAGCCCAGAGTTTCTATACCGACATTAGAGTCTGGGACAGTGGTTGGTAATTCTACGCTTGCTTCAAGAGTACTATCTTTTGAGGCTAACACTGTTAAGTCAGTTTTGACAGGGCCACCGCTAGTAGTTTTAAAGGCAGAGCCTACAGCCACCACAGCCGAGCAGCCAAATTCTCTAGATGCAGTTGTCTTGGTTGAGGCCGGATACACAGTAGAGGAGGCATCTCAGGCCCTTGCCAGCTCTAATCAGCCCGCTTCACTTGATGGCAAGGAGCCCTCCCGATGTCTTCCTCCGATTTGAGTGCCTTCGATGATATCGAGCAGCCTGGAAGAGATGTGTCAGCAGTAGCAGCTGAGCCAGCTGCTGATTAGGACATCACTCCTTTAGATACACACAACACTCCTCAAATTAGTATTAGTGGAACTCAGGCACAATAGTTGATATTAGAGGTGAGCTCATTTGTAAACACAAATCTTCATTTCTTTGAGAATAGATTGCTACCTAAGTACTTTATCATGAATAAAAACATTGGAGAGGGTCAAGGGAAGCATGAAGGAGGACTTGTAGATGCTCAAGATCAGCAAGGCACGTTCAACCCTGGAGGATATCCAATCTAACTTGGGTTCGAGTCCGAGTCAGACTCCAGGAGCAGCCTACACTAAAATGGATGCTTCGATTGTATACAAGCTCTGTTTTGGATGTTCTAGATATAGATGGAAAGCTAAGACGATAACCTTTTTAATGGCACTAGTCTCATCTCCATGTTTAATAGGAGTCAGTAGGAACTATTAAAATAAGATGACATTCAAAAACTGCCCTAGTGCTGCAACACTATCTTTTAGCCTTTGGGCCATGTATCTTTTCTAGGCCCATTAATATTAGGGTTTCCCCTAAAGATGTCCTAACCTCTATATAAACAGTAGCCACCATCATTAAAGATAGGTTTTGATTAGTTTTCATCTGTTATCAAACAATTTTGTCATTTGACGGTTTGTTGGTTTTCAATTTCGTGATTTAATTTAGATTTTGCAATTGAGTTGTGTTCTTCCTTGTTCTTACTTGTGTTCTTCGATTTGCAGGCTGCGATTAGCCTTCTTGGCGAGGTCAATCGTGGGCACATGGTTGATAACCAGAGGAGAAGTGGTGCTGCGATTGCGGGGTTCAAACCGTGTAGATTTGAGGCCGAATCGATTGTGTGTTGCATCTACACCAAATCAAGAGTTATCACGGCCTGACAGAAAATCGAGAACCACGTACACATTAAGTGGTAATCAGGGCTTCAGGTATACTGTCAGGTTCACATCTATCCTAGTCAATGTTACATTCATCCTATCGTCCACTGAAAAGCTGCAAAAAATAGATCGTTAGGTGTTTCTTTGTTCAAGCCGTGTTTAACCTTTCCATAACTTTATTTCAGTGTCCGTAGTGTTGAGTATGTGTCCTTAGTTTGTGTTTTGGTTGCTTTTCATGATCTTTTTGCATCCAGATGTTTTTTCTTCATCGTTCATCTGTTATCATGCTCAGATCTGTTTTAGTGTTCACATTTGTTATCGTGTCACATCTGTTATATTGCATTAAAATTTTTTCCCACCCATCTATCACTTGTTTCAACCACTAACAGATCCCTTGCATCCAAATTACCTATTCATAAGCTTCCGCTATAAAATCCTCTACAAAATTTGCACCCAATTTCTAATTCGAATCTGTTTTCAGCCTTTACCAGATATCTAATACGAAGGTCCATCATTAAAATAGTCATAACTTTTGTTTTTAGACTCTAAATTAGACATATCAGTACTTTTTGGATATCTGCAAAAAATTTCACAACCTCTGACTGCCCTAAATTCAATTATTTCAGATCAGAAATTTCTGTTTCGCACTTCAAAGTTTCATAACAGATTTAACCGAAATTCAAAAATTTCTTCAAGCCACATATTCCGTCACATTGATCTGAAACTTGGTCGTATACATATTTTCTGTTTTTGGTTTAGATAAAAATATAAAAATAAAAATAAAAATAAAAAGTTTTGAAGATCAAGAAGCCGGGAATTAACATTTGTTGATTTTTCAAGTATTGAACAGTTATTGATTTCTGGAGCCTTATCATTTATGTTGTTGCTACCCTTTAATATCTTCATTCATATTTTTGTAACATCTCGATTTTTTATAAAATTGGGCCAACAATTATAACATAATACTTAGAACACTTATTCAATATTACTACTATTATAAAATTGTGTTCCACTAATCATTATTTCAGCCCTCCAAGCTCCACATACCCCTTGGGATCGGCACTGTATTTAACCCTGCAATTATAAAATTATGACTCTCTGGTTTGTCCTGCCACTGGTTGCACCATCCTTTGCTTTGCTTTGTGTAAGTGTCATGACCTTTGAAGTCCCCTAAAAGGTATGAATTGATTTTGGTAATTGAATAAACAACCATAGGTAACAGTTGTGTTGCAGTACCATCTCGCTAATTTTACATCAACATGGTGGGCTTCTTCGGTGGATGACAAGGACGAACTCTAGAAGAGGAGTTGTCTGGCGTCGAAGGACCAAGGCTAAGTACTAGCTAGAGAGTTCATAGGAATGTCGGTACTATAAAGGGGGTAAGGTCATTTGTCACCTGTCGTACAAGTGTTAAAGGGTATAAATACTCTTTAGATCCTCAAAAAGCACTAAAGGTGGCAGAGGAAGCGAAATCGAAGACCGAAGCTCAAGACCAGCTGAAGATTCAGTCACCAGATAGTCCGGTGAGGTCATCGGATAGTCCGGTGACCCCTGAAGGAGCTAGTCCAGAGAGAGGTGCTCTCTAGAGTTGTTGAGGAGAGTCACCGGACAGTCCGTCAGTGCAGTGACCGGACAGTTCGGTGAGACAGAAGCTAAAGTCTAGAGAAGATGTCTCCGTGAGTCCAGAAGTGAAAGTCACTGAACAGTCCAGTGAAGGTATGCAACAGACAGTCGAGAGGGTGTTTCCCTGGCCGAAGAGGAAGAAGAGTCATCGAACAGTCTCGTGGTTCAACCACCAGACAGTCTGGTGATTGTATAAAGCAATCAGCTTTATGACATCACGTCCCAACGGTTGTCTCTGGGCTTGGAGCCTATTTAAACCGTGGAGGGGGACGTTTTCCTGTGTGCCCTTAATCAGAATTGCTGGAGCCAAGTTGTAAGAGGCCAAGGGACACTACCAAGAGAGCACATTATAAGATTAGAGATCTTTGGTGCTAGTATCAGAGTGATAGGAAGCATTCATCCACTTCTAGAGCTAGTGGGGGTTGAGAGGAGTGATCTTTGCCTATTACTCCTGGTGTGGGCAGCCTAGACTGGCTAGGAGTCAATGCTCGAGCTTCCGAGGAGATTGTGGAAGTCGACATTAAGTTTGTACGTAGTTCTAGGTCCCTCGCTCAAAAGGGACACCAAGAGAGAGCGCCCGAGCCTTGGTGGCTTGCTCTAATGCTTAGGTAATGTGTGCAACAACCGGGCCGCCGGTGTCTTCACTCCGGGAGTGAAGCGTACCCTTGTGAGCATCGTTCCAGAAATGATGGGAGGGACCGAAACTCTGACGGGAGTGGTGTAACGAGGATAGGGGAAGGCGCCTACCTTTTGAGACTTCGGGAAAAAAATTAATGAGCACTCTCTATCTCACTCTCTTTACTTACAGCATTTACTTATCTTTGAGTAGTGTGATAGGTTGTTCTTTGATTTCTCTAGGTGGCTATCGTGCTAGTGCTTGCTTATTGTTTATTTCATATCACTAGCATTGTTAGGGGTCTTGGCATACTAGACTTGTTTAGATTTTCTTCCATTGTGTTCAAGTCTTGTAGTTTAAGTTCGTAGCAAAATTAGTGCTATAAGTCCACCGATTCAAACCCCTCTTCTCGGTGTCCTTGATCCCTACACTTTTGTAAGAACCTTGCAAGAGCTCGTTAAGGCGTTTACTTTTGTGAAATTTTCACCACCCATCCCATTATAGCTGTAGGAATATTATTTTGTGCTACCTATATGCTATTTTTCTAATCATAACAGAAAGAAAAGGAGCTGAATACAATGTGAGTAGTACTTTGCAAAGATTCCTTGATAATATCGATACAACATTTAAAAACACAATGAGTTCATGTACAATATGTTGCCAAGCCTTAAGAGATGTAATCTACCTCAGGGTGATGTCGCACGTGATCAAAAGACGTATGAGATTCAGACCATTGCTACATCATCTCCTTCCACGAGTAAATATATTCTTTCATCTCTTCCTTTATACGATGGTTTAGATTCTATTAAATATTTTGCTTGGAAAGAGAAATGAATAATCTATTTGGACAATGCCATATGTGTGAAAGGAGAAAGCTTTTGAATGTTGCTAGTGCATTAGTTAATAGTGCTTTAACTTGGTGGCAATGTTTATATATAACTAAAAAATATCCTCGAACATGGAGTGATGTTAAAATTTTAATGAGAGAAACTTCTGTTGATACATCTTTTGAACTTATGTCTAGTGATGTACACTCTTTGGAGGAGATTTCTACTGTACCTCCTCTTACATCTAACATTTTGCATACAAGAAAAAAGAAGAGATAAACAATGTTCCATGCATGGCCCAAGATGAGACTGATCATAACACGTCAAAATGTATTGCTGAAATTGAGAACAAACTTATTGAACATCGATCTACAAAAGGTG
>BCLG01000348.1:148230-164460 GCA_001602295.1 Zoysia matrella | reverse complement strand
GTAAAGGTTGTGTGCTAATGTTTCTATTGTTCCTATACAAAAAGAAATGAATGAATTCGATACTCCTAATTTTTATCTATTCACTAATGCTGAAATTGAACATTACATGTGACAATGATGAGCTGAAATTGCTATCTTCCCCGAATACTGTGGGTTATACTGGATATGATTATTTTTGTGACCTTGTAGAGAGAGTGATATTTTCTAAACCTGAATTGCCTTTGTTAACTAGAACCCATTTTTATGTTACAGGTAACTTTGATCATAGAGGTGTGTTTATTGTGCATAAAGTTATATTGCTCAAATTTGAAATCCTCTTGTGTGGTGAAAATAAATGGCAAACTAGATGATGGAAATAAAATATGTGCCATGTCATGTTTATCTAGTTTTTGTAAGACAACACACTTTATAGCTTCTCATAAGAATGATAATAATGTTGATTGTGCGGATTATTTCAAAAATATATTTTGTCAAAAAGTTTATCTTGCTAATTTTATGATAAAAATACTCCATGTAATACTTTAGTGTGCAAAGATGCATTGTTTGCATGTCGTGATCTTTCTAGCTATTTGTGCACTCCTGTTACTAACCATTTGCAGAAATATCATGATACCCAAGGGAGCAAGCCGAGGGCAGCTTTCTATCAAGAAGGGGAGAATGATGAGATTATAAAGATCTTTGAGCCACCAAGTGATTGCATTCAAATACCCTCGTGGCGTCCACCTTTTCATGCAGGTTGCAGGGAATGGTGAAGTCGAGGTACTAACAATGAACTTGAATCGAGAACGACTTCAAAACAAGGAGAGAATGATGAGGACATCACTCCTTTAGATACACACAACACTCCTCAAATTATTATTAGTGAAACTCGTGCACGACAGTTGAGATTAGAGGTGAGCTCGTTACTAAACACAAATCTTCCTTCCTTTGAGAATAAATTGCAACCTAAGGACTTTACCATGATTAGGAACATTGTAGAGGGTCAAGGGAAGCATGAAGAAGGATGGGAGATGCCCAAAATTAGTAAGGCACGTTCAACCCCGGAGGATATCCAATCCAATTGGGTTCGAGTCCGAGTCGAGCTCCAGGAGCAGCCTGCACTAAAATGGATGCTCCGGTTGCATACGAGCTCCATTTTAGATATTCTAGATATGGATAGAAAGCTAAGAAAATAACCTTTCCAATAAAACCAGTCTCATCTCAAAATTCGACCAGAGCCAATAGTAATTGTTAAAAAAAGATGACATCCAAAAACTGCCCTAGTGCTGCAACACTATCTTTTGGCCTTTGAGCCGTGTATCTTTTCTAAGCCTATTAGTATTAGGGTTTCCCGTAAGGACGCCCCAATCTCTATCAAACATTTGATGGTTTATTGGTTTTTTAACTTTGTGATTTAATTCAAATTTCGCAATCGAGTTCAGTTCTTCCTTGTTCTTGCTTGTGTTCTTTGATTCACAGGCTGGGATTAGCCTTCTTGATGAGGTCAATCGTGTGGACACGGTTGATAACCTGAGGAGAAGTGGTGCTGGATTGCGGAGTTCAAATCATGTTGATTTGAGGCCGGATCGATTGTGTGTCGTATCTCTACCAAATCAAGAGTAACCACAACCTAAAGGAAGATTTGGAGCCATGTACACATCAGCTTCAGTGGTGCAATCACCGACTGTCACTGCACCCGACTCTTCAGCCACACCTGCAAAGGATTAGATCTTCCATAGGTCTTAGAGTGTCGAGAGTGTGCCATGTGGTTGTATCATTTGAGAGGCTAGCTCTAAGGGAAGGCCGTGGATGGGTAGATAGGGATCTGGTTTTTATTTGGCGGATTTATTGGTTCTTCTGTGACACTTTGATGAGCTTTTATTTTATTTGATCTTTTAGCTTATTGAAATGCACTTGGTTTTTGGACTAACTCTGTGGCTTCTTTTCTGTATGGCTCCCTATGTTGTGATTGTCTTTGCAGGTTCCTTAGTCCTTTGCGCTCTCGTTCTATTCTATCGTGCACTAACCTTTGTCTCTATAGCGTTCTCTCTGTATATATGCTTCCTCGATGCCATCTTTTTGTGTGTTAGATGATAAAGTGGGAGAGAGAGCAACCACATAGGGAGAGAGTGAGTGCTTCCAACCTATGACAAAGGAGGGGAACATTTGCAAAATTTTCAAGGGAGTCATCAAGGTAAGGGGTAAGTGTTCTTTTGAGATGCGTTTTCTTCTCTATCTGCTTTCATCTCGTTTGAGCTTGTTTGTGAGTACTATAGTTGTAATCAATCACCAAAAAAGGAGGGATTGTTAGCTTCATGACCTTTGAAGTCCCTTAAAAGGTATGAATTAATTTTGGTGATTAAATAAACACCATAAGTAATGGTTGTCATTGTAGGTTCCATCACACTAATTCTACAACAATATGGTGGGCTTTCTCTATGGATGACAAGGACGATCCCAAGAAGAGGAGTTTCTAGGCATCGGAGGACCAAGGCTAAGGATTAGTTAGAGAGTTCATAGGACCGTCGGTACTATTGAGGGGGTTAGAGTTATTTGTCTCCTGTCAAACAAGTGTTAGAGGGTGTGAATGCTCCTTAGATACCTCAGAAAGCACTAAAGATGGAAGAGGAAGCAAAGTTGAAGACCGAAGCTCAAGTCGAGCTGAAGAAGTAGTTATCGGACAGTCCGGTGAACCCTAAAAGAGCCAGTCCAGAGAAAGGTGCTCTCTGGAGTCATGGTGAAGCAGTCACCAGACAGTCCGGTGGTGCAATGATCGAATAGTCTAGTGAGCCAGAAGCTGAAGTCCAGAGAAGATGCCTCTGAGAGTCCAAAAGTGAAAGTCACCGAACCGTCTGATGAAGGTATGCACCAGAGTCTGGTGTCCTATGGAATGGGTTCCAGAGAGAGTGTTTCCTTGGCCAGATAGAGGAAAGGGTCACCGGATAATCAGGTGGTCCAGTCATCATACAATCCGATGATTGCATAAAGCAGTCCAACGGTTATTTTTGGGCTTGGAGCCTATTTAAACCGTGGAGGGGAAATTTTTGCCGAGTGCCTAAGGCCTGAACTGCTGGAGAAAACTTGTGAGAGGCCAAGAGACACCACCAAGAGAGCACAAGACAAGATTGGAGATCTTTGGTGCTAGTAGGAAAGTGATAGGGAGCATTCATACACTTATAGAGCTTGTGGGGCTTGAGAGGAGTGATCTTTGCCTATTACTCTTGGTGTGGGCAGCCTAGACTGGCTAGAAGTCGGTGTTCGAGCTTCCGTGGAGATTGTGAAAGACGACGCCAAGTTTGTTTGCAGTTCCGGGTCCTCCGCTCGAAAGAGACACCAAGAGAGAGCTCTCGAGCCTTGGAGGCTTGCTCTAGCGCTTAGGTATTGCGTGCGACAGCTGGGCCATCGCTCCAAGAGTGAAGTGTACCCTTGTGAGCATTGTTTCGGGAACGACGGAAGGAACCAAGACTTCGATAGAAGTGGTTCAACGTGGATTAGGGGAAGGCGCCTACCTTCCGAGACCTTGGAAAAAATTACTGAGCACTCTCTATCTCCCTCTCTTTACTTATCACATTTAATTACCGTTTTAGTATAGTGATAGGTTGTTCTTTGATTCCTCTTGATGGCTTTTGTGCTAGTGCTTGCTTGTTGTTCTTATTTTTCACTAGCGTTGTTAAGGGTCTTGGCCTACTAAATTGCATAGGTTTGCTTCAGTTGTGATTGAGTGTGGTCAGAAGGTTTGGGGCCTATTTGAAAATAGCAAAAAAGTTGCTGAGAGCTATCTGTAATTATTAGTATGGTTACCAGGGACCTATATGTAAATTTTCCAAAAGATCAAGGGGCTAGGTGTAAAATATTTAGGACTAAATTGTAATTAAAGAAAAGGCCAGGGTGAGCAGAGCTGGGCTGGGCCACGTGCGCAGTAGCTGGGCCGGGTGATGTACTGACGCACTGGGTTGTGTGAGCGGGAGCTGGGCAGGGTAGTGTGCTGGCGTGCTGGGCTGTGCGAGGTGAAGGGAGGAGCGGCCCACGCAAGAGAGGGAGAGAGAAGTAGGCTGGAAGAGGAGAGTTGGGCTGAGGGGAAAAATGATTTGGCCCAGAGAGACTTCAGCATTTTTCCAAGGATTTAGATTTAAACAAGGATTCAAATTTGGATTAAACTTCAAATAAAAAATCGAATTCACATGAGATTTGGTAATTAAGATTCAATTATAAGCATAGTAAATAAATAAAATAAACTAAACAAAGTGGGAGATCAAACACTTATTCAAACTTCAAGTTTTATAATTTTGAAATTTCCGATTTAGAAAGTTTAAATTTTAGGTGATTTTTTGGAGTTTGAAAAATTTTAGTTAGCATTTTCGGGTTAGAAAATTTGAGATTTCAGATTTTTAAAGTAGGCCAAAATTTGGGATGTTACATTGATGGCAGATCTGCCAGCAGCAAACATCCCTTAATTTCCTTTGGTGGATCCTCACATGCTTGACTCCAGATCAGCTCGTCTCGGAAGACAATGGTCATGAATACATGAAGAAGCGCTTGTTTGCATGATGACGATGTGCTTGTTAGCCTTGTTTCCGAACAGTTTCTCAAGGATGGTGACCATATGAGTGACGGGACAAGGGGAAGGTGTTGCCGAGCAGATTTTATTGTGAGTTGTATTGGAATATTTTAGGTTGTTTGTTTGCTGTTAAACATCAATCTACCACATCTTCGTAGCATGAGAACATATGCTACTTTGTACAGACATACATTCTTCTGCAACAGCTTGCTCCATCTTTGGGAGAAAATTGAAACTCTCAAACTTATAGTAGTGGGAAATTTGTTTCCAGCACCCTGCTTGATGGCACAGGAGGGACAAATTCCCATTTAATTTTTAGCTGCTATTGTCATTTTTACCAGCTCATGTGCAACGGAGAATAAGACCATAGTTCAATCTTTTAATTCATTGAATGAATTAGGATATAAGGTAGTATTCAAGCTATGATATACAATATCATGGCATCTTAGTTGGTCATTCTATCTTCTGCAAATTTTCAAGGAATATGCATGCAGCAATCGTCCAGTGGATACAGTCATCTATTTTACGAAGAATTTACGATTTTCCTATGGGGAGAAAATAACTCTTTTTAGTATGATATGACTCTTTCGGCAGATTGCGGCCCTTATGTGGCAAATAATTTTATTCTTCTTTCTACCCTTTCTTATATTCGTAGCGGTTTCAATTCATCAGACCTCAAGATTTTGTATGAAATCTTGTGGTAATTGAATGAAAGAAAAACCATGCTATGCTTGTACCCTTGGGGCATAAATATTTTACAAATTGTAATGCTTATTTATTCTTGGAGAACATTATAGCATTTTTTTGAAGAATCTCTATAGTTTTTCATATTGAGAAGATGCTTTTGATTCACATAATCCTTTTATTTATATACTTTGTTTGACAGAGACTAATATTGGCTATATGGGTACGCGGTTACTAGCATATCACTTAGTGATGGTTCATTGAAAGTGGACTAGAGGGTGGTGAATAGGCCAACATAAATAATTCCTGCAATTAAGACTTAAACAAACTTGTAAGACTTTACAGGACAATCAAGCACTTGACTAGACACTCCGGGGGCTGGACACTCTGGTGACAACAGAAAGGGTCTGGTCAGACACTCAGGCTATGAGCTGGACCCTCTGGTACTGGATACTTAGGTACGGTGCCGGATACTCCAGCAAACCCTAAGATCTTCGATTGCAAAAATTTAAGCAGGTTCTAGTAATTCTACTTAAATCAAAAGATAACACCAAGGCTCTAGAGCACCAAGAACAAGTAATCTAAGCTAGAACACCAGGGCATCAAGGAGCTTCCAAGCACACCTAGGCATCAAGGGGCTCAAAGCTCCAAGAGTAACCAATGCGAAATCAAGCTTCCACCTCCACAAATGCTCTTCAGAATCAAAGGATGCTCTCAAGCTTTTGAATGTTGTCCCTCTCACTTCCCTTGCTCAAATCTAAGCACTAGGAGGGGTGTGAGAGAGTGAGTGTGTGAGCTCAAAGGATATCTGTTTGAAAATGAGGCTGAGGGTGATTGAATCCGTTGGGGAGGGAGCATTTTATACTTCCTGCACTTTGAAAGAGTTGTTGGGTGTCAGAGTCACAGGAGTCTCGGGCCTATAGCTGGAGAATCCGATAGGTGTCAACTGGGTGGTTCGAATGTCAAAGTTTCTGGCTCGGGCCGAACACTCTGATAAGGGGTGGTATGAAACTGTTGTATAGAAATCGGAGTCTCCGGCACCTGGCCCGACACTTTGGTGAGGGGTGTACTGGACTTGGTTAAAAAGACCCGGAGTCTCTGGCATAGGCCAGACACTCCAGCAAGGAGTGTACTGGAATCTAATTAATCGGACCCAGAGTCTCAGGCATAGGGCCGGACACTCCGGCAAGGGGTGTTCTAGAAATGAGTATCTGGGGCGGGTGTCTCTGGCACAGGGCTGAACACTCCGGCAAGGAGTGTATTGGAATTTTGCAGGAGTTGAGCATTTGCTTCAGTTTTCCACTTCATTTCTCATCTCTCTTGATAGTACGACATGTCTAAACTTAAAGATCAAATAAAAACTACAAGAATCTTCATTAGACTCCACTTTAGGAATGACCTTCTTTTCTTCCTTTTTGAGTCCGTACTTCATACAACTCAATTAAACTCGTTAGTTCTTTAATTAAATTGTCATTTATCACCAAAACGCACAAGGTGCCTAGATGCACTAACATTCATCCCAGCTACTTATTAGTTCACACAAGATAAATTCTTTTATATCTACGTTTCTCGGCAATCGACCTCTCGTGTAGTAGCAAATTGGTGTTGATAGTGCTTAAGGCCCACATATACCGTAAATAATCCTTAGAAATAAAGAAACACTTAGCATTTCTTGCATGTATTTTATTTCAAATAATATATTTCCATTTGTACCTGGAAAAATATGTGCATGCAGGTGAATTCAACCATATAAATTGAGGACTTTTGCCCACATGGTAAGATGTCAACAAATTGATAAATCAAAAGCTGCCATGTGGCACCAATGGAGATGGAGTCTAAAAATAATATTTTGATGAATCTCCAATGGACCCATACGGAGGACCCACCTGGAAGGCCCACAACAAAACATGGAGAGAAAGTAGGCTAACTAGGGTTGGCTGACCTGGTGTCAAGCTCGCTTTGCTTCCATGTGTTGGTCACTCCAAACTTCCAAAAGAATATTCCAAGGGATAGTGCGGGAACCAAGTCTCCAGAATCGATGTAGGAATGCTATAAATGTGACCCCTCACCCTCACTTCAACAAACACCCCACATGGAATTCATTCTCACAAGTTCTCCCAGAGTCCTTAGAGGCACTAGGCAAGAGAATTCTCTCTTCTAGTTTCCAAGTCTTCTTGGCAAAGTTAGTGAATATTCTTCTCATGTATCTTTCCTTGTATTGACTTTGTGCATTAATAAAGTTATATTTTCCATGTTATTAGTCTCTCCTAGTGTAGTTGTACTTTCCTTTATGGGCATGTTGTTCTTGTTTGATTTATATCTATAGAGTATAATTATATTATGCTACAGTATTTGTACTATCATAACTAATATTTAGGTAGTCTATCCAAACCATGGCATCGGTTCAATGTGTCTCTTGTGTGCTTTAGTGTGGATAAATACGATATCCTGGATTACATGTTTTTGTGCTATTTCAGAACCCTATCTATTACCGAGGTTTGTACTTATGTCATCCTAAATATTGGTGATGTAAGGAATGCCAACAACTGGTTGGTGGCCCCAGATATTATAGAGGGTTCACTTACTATCTTCTGATAATCGACTAAACTACATTCATCTAAAGACTCTAAAGATGGGTGACAATATATATTCATAGGTTTTTCCTGCTTTGAGATTTATGCTGGATTTTGAGTTAGTAGTATAAAGTTAAGTGTTTTCAACTATTGGTTTGTCCAAAATATAGAAAAGTGACTTGATCAATCTACACAGTTGTAACTAAAACTTTTGGAACTAGAAATGAGCAATTCCAATAATTCTTGGATTTAAACATAATCACAAACATTTTATCTCTTGTTGACAACATTCTTTATTACTTTCGTCACTACAAAAATTAAAAACCCAATATAGTCATTTTGATGCTAAATATATCTTTTTCCGTGGCAAAGCAAATGTTTTGGACTCGTATCTACCAGTGTCGAACAAGGGTGACATTGGCAAGGACAACAACTAGATACATGTGCCGGACATGGATGTCAGAAATGACCGACACCGATGCCAAAGTCATAAGTTTCGATCATAGATGACATCATCCATATCTGACACTGGTGATTAAACATACATATTGGTCAATGATGACCTAATCAACGACCGACATTGTTGACAAACCAGCAGTGTCATTTTGTGATGATGGCACTGGAACCGACACTGTTGTTTTCAGTTCTATCATTACTTTGTACTTATGTTAGTTGGCTTGCCACCGAAGTTTCCTGTACAAGTACTTATTTGACTGTTAGGTGCTTAAGTACCACTTAACTATCAATAATCTTTGGAAATACATAAAAGCTTAGCATTTCTAGCATGCATTTATTCCAAATAATAATGTCGGTGTTTCGATCACCGGGACAGTAGAATATTCGTATTTGAATCTGTGCTCACTTCTCGTTGAGGTGGCCTAGTCTACAGGAGACTCAAGAGATTTTAGCTTGGTTCGGGTCGTCACAGAGATGTAATACCCTACGTTCAGGATTGAGGGTGTGTATTGCTTGATCAAATGAGAACTACAATGGTGCTAAGGTTCTTGTGCGATCAATAACTCCTGGCCTTTTGGTGAAGTAGGTGGTTTGCTCTCTCGTGTTGCTGTTGTACCGTGTGTCATTGTGTTTCTTGTTTCTAGGGTCCCTGGTGCACCCTTATATAGGGGGGCCGGACAGGGGTTACAATGACTTGGTGCATACAAAACCGAGCGGCTCCCTGTCGGGTGGGGCCGTGAGCATCTTAAAGTTTATTCCCTGACGGACGACTTCTAGGCGCCAGGTCATCTTGTTGTCGTTCTTGTCTTCGCCCAGTGCTGGAGGGACAAAGTCACCTTTCCATTCACTGTCTAGCAGACAGCGCCTGCTGAATAGTGTCAGGAATCTTTCGTACTGTCGGGGGATGGTCGTTGAAGGAGGTAGCCCAACCCTGGGGTCAGACAAGTAAGGCGGTTGCCCGACCTTGAGTTTTAATGGACTGAATAATGCCCGACCCCTGAGGATCAGACGGGTCTTGGCTTGAGTCAATTCATAGCCCACGAGGCGTTGGGCCGTTCTTCATGGCTGATTTCTTTAATTGGGTTGAAATCATGGATACCCGAGGTATATAATCCCTACAAATATATTTCAATATGTACCTAGAAGAATATGTATATGTAGGTAAATTAGACAATGTAAAGTGAGAAAATTGATCCATATGGCAAGAAGTCAACCAACTAACAAATCAAAAGCCACCATACATTTGGAGGTGTCAATTCTCCAGGATAAAAAAACATATTCAGAGAAATCTCAAGAAGACCCACACAGAGGACCCACCTGGGGCACTTTTGGTATTTGTTACATCACGGATAAATCCGCAAGTATATGGATACAACTGTCGCACTCCCCTTAGAGTATTTCAAGATTATCGAACACAAGGAATATGTGTGTACTATATTCTAACATACTTTATCCAAGAACAACAAGAACTAGGTAGGCTGGGGTAGAGAGGGCTCTCATGGTGGCTAAGTCTAAAGATAAGTTAAGGTCGATTCCTAGCACGTTACTTTAGGCACCAGATTCTTCCTGCATCCACAGGCTTCTCCAGCTTCCATCACTACTATGTAACTGAATGTGAGGGATTACGAAGGATGGATAGGGCTGTCACCACCTGCCGCTTACCTCTACAAACCGTGGAGTATGCAATAAACAAACACGACCACTATCCTAGATACCACATCTATGAAGTAAGTTACTACCTTAACCCACGCGTATAATAAATGACGAAGGTACTCTAAGCAATATAGAGCGATGAACTCATAGGAAGTAAGAATCCAATCTTATTAAATTAACAGACTATATGGACAGGCAATAGAAACACAAATACTTGCTTGAACCATGAAGCATTTTTATAGGTATAAGCTTTGAGATGGTGTCGATAGGCCCGTCACTCGTCCCAGCACCCTAAATAGCAGCATTGAAGTAGTGTTGGAGAAGACACAGACATACCAGCCCCTCCTCCGCATGATACTTAGAGACACTCGTCAAGGTACAAGCGTGGAAAAGATGTCAAGGCACTTCTCCTTGATACCCCTCACTCCCTTCCAATCTTGTAAACACTACGAACTAGTGCTAATGCTTTTTGAATGGGGATGTTTGCTTTCTTGTGGTGTGTCTTGAAGTGGATGAGGTCCCTCCTTTTTTGAACCCTCTCAGAGGTGGTTCCTAAAGCGAATATTCGCTGGCATGCATGCGGGATCAACAAGGTGGGTGCGTCACGTTTCCGTCGTTCAAAACTTGGCATTAAAGATGGCAAAGGAGGGTCGGCCGACTTGGGGGTCACCCAACCTAGGGTTGGGCCCATTCGCAGAACGGCTTTGGGTGATGACTTGGGGAGCTCATCATGGTCCTGTAGGTCAAAGGGCTCTGTGAGAGGTGCGGGAAAAGGGTCGGCCAACCAAGGGGTCAGTCGACCTGGGATTGGATTCATTATGCCCAATTCTGCTCCAGATGGCTTCTTTGTGGGCCCTAAGGCCTATACCACTGGCTAGTGGTCATTTTGAGCATGTTTACTCTCCTTTGTGGGCCATGAATCTGTGTTATGGCCTCTGATTAGCTGGAAGTGTGTTTCCTCCCTTACTTGCTTGTGATTCCCCTTAATGCCAAATACAAATCACAGACATGCATGTAATAGCCTAGATCCAAATACATCTCATGCCCACACACAAGTTGCATGGGCCGCACCGATACAACAACCTGCTTACGCTTTCATCCTCACTTCCCGTAAAAAGGTTAACACGGTAACATGGGGGTTACTATGATTTGGGTCATTGGTTATTTAAGTTGGTCTATCCCTATTTGAACTAGCAAGGTGGAAATATTTCGCATGATTTACCCACGACGCAAGCCATGGGAGTTGGACCTTTTAACATAGGCCTCACAGACTCCCATCCTCCAAGGACTTGGCGTCTTCGTTGAGGCAACTAACCCACACAAGGGACAGACAGATAGGATCGATCCTCCCTGGCCATATCTGTGCGTCTATGCCAGCATACGTGTCATGTCATGACCTTGAAGGGCCCACACGCCATGCACACTATATCTGCGCCCCTGACTAAACATGTGTGACACAGCGAAGGTCGGCTCTAATACCATTCTGTAATAGCTCATACCCAAGCACATGATGTGTGAGCCACACCTTTCCAGTAACCTGCTTATGCTTTCATCCTCGCTTAGCATAAAAAGGTTGACCTAAGGTTACTATGCTTTGGGTCAAGTTGATCCATCCCTCTTTGAACCACAGGTGGGACTATTTCTCATAGTTTACCCACACCACAAGCCATGTGAATTGGGTCTTTTTCCATGTGCCTCACACAGCAAGAACATTTATCTCATGGTGAATAGTATGCTACTTCCTTGAAAGAGATGAAGGCAGTCTTACGTAGTACATATGACCCGATAATTGAGGAAACCTTCTATTCCAAGAAAAGTGTTCCCAGGGATATACAAAATTCCTTTGCCATCAAGCAATGTTCATCTTGGAGTGATTCTATTATTGGAGATGATTGGCCAAAAGTGTCAAAACAACGTGCTACTGGTTCTCGTGTTTTTCTTACCACCAGTCCAGACCAAAAGCCTATGTGTAGTGCCACAAATAAAAAGGAATAGAAGGGGACTTATGTGTTTTCAATTCCAAGTCTTATCCAAAGAAGAACTCAAGATTATAGATGCTGCAAGGTTTTCTTACTCAAATCACTATGGCAAGAAAACTGCTAGTGCCATGTCTGAAGGTTTTTTCTCATCCCCAGGAGTACAAGGTTGCGGAATCACATAAGGTTATGGATACCTCAAATTTAATCTCCAAGAAGTGTGTAACGCATAATTCTAAAGTTGAATATGCAGAAAGTTCTCCAACAACAGAGCAGCAAGTTTTTGAGTCTTCTGGTGATTCCCTTGTCGAACCATCATTGGAAACCACAAATGAAGTTTTTTGTCCTTTGATGTCCCAGGAAGTTTTGCACGATGGCACTATTGCTGATAGAAACAGGCAGCGTTGTAATATTTTCAGTCTGAGTGCAAAATAAACGAGAAGGTATACAAATTAATTATTGACTGTTGCAGCTTCACTAAAGCTATTAGTTCAGATGTTGTGCATGCATTATCTTTGTCCACATGGAAGCTTCCTAAGCCACGTCATATGTAGTGGATAAATAAAAGTGGTACACTCAAAATTACTCATAAGGCTAGAATTAATTTTTCTGCTTGGAACTATCAACAATGTTGATAATGTGAACTGTGATGTATGAGCGCATGTCATTTATTATTGGGTCGGTCATGGCAGTTTTATCTCGATGCACACATGGCGGTTGTTTCAATATCTATTCTTTTGTGCACAAAGGACTTCATCATGTTCTTAAACTAATGCCAGAGAATACTGTAAGGGCTGAGGTGTTTGCTACTGTAAAAATGAAGAAAAAGGCTGCTAAATCCGACACAATCCTATGACCTATTTTCCTCGTGAGATAGAGATTGTTGTGAATAGTATTCCTACTGCAAATGCTAGTAAAGCTTGTGACAATCATTTCATGGAGTTGAAACAACAGATAAGATTCAGATAATCTTCTATACAGTTTTCAAATAATACTAAGGTTATGGTTTTTCCTTCTGTGAAAAATAAGACAGCTTGCTGACAATACATCAAAGCCAAGGACGGCTTTGCTTCAAGAGGGAGAGAATAATATGGCAGATCAAAAAAGTATTGCTATAGATCTTAATAATTTGTCTATGAAATTTGGCTCTATCACTGTTGTCATGCGTTGGAAGAAGGAAAACACTTTATCCAATATGGAGTCTGCGAAATATACCTTAGTAGGAAGTGATTTCAAGGAAAACAGGATAAAGCTGACTAATACTTTGTCAAAGCTGAGCACGGCCTTGTTTCAACCAAATCAGTTTGTTTAACAACAGTGAGCAGTTGCAATAATTCAGAAATTGAATTTGGTAATTCTAAGAAAAGCTCTATTATTCAATTTTGGGGTTTCTCAGTTCCCGTGAAGCAATGCAAGGATGGAAGAGAGAATAATTTATCTGACGGTACACTGTATCCTTGGGGCAATAAAACATTTGTTGGAACAAATGCTCTAGATAGGAAACAAAAGAAACATATTTGTATTGGTTCGGCGGAGGTAGAGATCAAAGAAGAAGAAGCACATTTAAGAAGAAATATGGTTACCTCTCACGGACAGGTCATGCTTTAATCTGTGAGGTCAATGTCCATAGTGATAAGTACGAGAGTGAAGCAGGTTTCCAGAGTATTTTAATGTTTCTCTTGCTTATCTATTACTAGTTGGTTCATGTAACAACATCATCTTCTGGCAGGTAACCGACACATCCCTCCTTATCTCTTATCTACTAGAAAACATGAATTTAAATAGATAAATTGATCAATGACATTAAATCAAAAACACATTGGTTTAAATCCCACATTTGAATGAATAATTTTGGTTAACTAGGATGTCCATTATTCCTTGCGTTATATTGTGCTTGTGCCATATTTGAGTAGAATTTTGCTCTTTGATGTTCAAAACTATTTAGAAAACTTGTTAAGCTCAATTAGTCCTTAGTCAAATAAATCCCACCAAAGCCAAAATAAAGAGATCATATAAACCAGCAAGTTGATTGCTTTATATAAAGTTTTTTGAATCATTGAGACCCTAGCTGATATTTTTATATCATTCTGATCGAGATCCATACGCATCATCCATGGTTCTATTAAATATTTGAGGCTCATCAAAATGTCATGATATTTCCCTCATCTAGAATAAAGAGACATGACAATCTCATGACTATTTTGGGGTTGGTAGCCTTTATATTTCCATGAGAAAGATGTTGGGATGTTTACATGTGTCAACTGTCAAGAGAAGCTGAGGGAGAGACTTGTTTAGAGCCAAGGGACACTAAAGGAGAGCAAAAGTTTTGAGATTAAGAGAATATTAGTGCTTGAGGAAGAGTAACTAGACATCCGTGCATTTTTAGCTCTTTTGAGGCTTGAGGGGAGAGGAATGGTTAGACTTATTACTCTTGCTCTACAGCTGCCTAGACCGGCTAACTGTTGGTGATTGAGCTTCCATGGTATTGGTACTAATGGTCATCACCAACACCATTGTGACCTAATCTTCAGGAGTGTTAGGGGAGAATCAACCACCAATGTTGTATTAAGCTGCAAAGCAAGATCAATGTTCACAGTGGAGTTCCAGGCATCATTGGTGCAATGCCATTGTGACACTGTCCTCCAAAATATAGGAGGGGAACTGGACATATGCTTCATCCTTGGATTCTTTTCATTTCTCGGCACACAAGCATAATCCTGTCATGAAACTCTACTATATGATAATGCACATCATAGCACATCACTACTGGAATTCTCCAATTTCCCAAGGGAATTTCCAATTTCCCTAGAGTTTTTTAAAACATTAGGGAAATATAATTTCCCTATGGTAGATTTTAAAACTGTATGGAAATTATCTCTTTCCCTACTGTTTTCTCGATTTCCTAGGGACACCTCACACTTCCCCTTTGATATTTCGGTTGTCCAGGGAAAGTAACCAACTCCCGTGATGCATTTCGAATTCCCTAAGTCTCTCTCCTCTGCCCCCCCCCCCCCCCCCAATTAAATCCCTGTCGCCTCTGGACCTGCCCCCCATCTCTGTACCTCTGTCACATTGCAGGGGCATCGGGGCAAGCGGGCAGCACCGAGGGAGAAGTGCTCGCGGCAGTATGGCTGCTAGCATGGTGGGGCAGCGTGTGGCGGTCCGGCGCTAGGTAGAGTGGTGGCGTGCGGCGGAGTGGCGTCAAGGTGACTCTCACGGCGGAGCCGCGGCGGCTGGCGGCGGGTGCTGGAGCAGCGGCTGGGCAGCACGTGCGGGCTCAGAGGCGGGCAGCGGGTTCTTCAGCGTTGGGCAAGGGGCGGCATTGAGGCTCGATGGCCACAGCATGACCAGTTGTCGTCAGAGCAATGCAAAGTGGGTGATAAGCGACTGGAGGCTTGGAACCATGGCGGTGGGCGGGCTCGGAGGCTGCAGCATCGGTCGATGGTAGCCAGATGGCAACGACGGCAACACCAGCGATGGAGGGAGAGCTCGAAACAGCAGCAGTGGACTACAATAATGGGTGGGCGAGGAGCATCGGTGTTGGAATACGATGGCGGGTGTCGACGGGTGGATGGCGGCAGACCATGCACATAGATGGGCAGCCGGTTGCCAGTAGCTGGCAGTGGGCTGATGCCCAGTTTTTTTTTTTTTTAACTGGACCCACCTAATTTCCCTTGGAATCAGATTTCCTAGGGAGAGAAGGTTTCCCTAGGAATTTCACTGTGCATTCGTAGAGCATGTACTCTTTCCTGTTGAAATTTTCCCTAGGAAGCTTTCGTTAGGAAACTTTATAGGGAAACCTTTTCCCTATGGTTTTTTCTTCTTTCCAAGAGTTTTCATTGCTAGGGAATATGTTGATTCCAGTATTGCATGTTAGAAAAATACATATGAATTTTGTCATTATTTTTGTATAATTTTGGAACACAAGGATTAATTTACTATTAAACGTACTTCCCTATAAAATGATTAAAAGTTATAACATATTTTAACCTGTGTTATAATGTTGTTTTTTTATCTTGTAAATTTGATTTTAAGTTTATGCTTGTGTGCGAAAAAAAAGACAAATTGTGTTATAGCGTAATTTGAACCCGAATAGCTTTTTGTGAGGGTAAACCAAACAAAAAATTAGTTTAGTGGGCTGTGCACACTTTGGCCACACATGAATGGAGTAATTAGTTCGACTTTATCCTTTGTCTTTCTAACTCGATTCATTATGTTATTTCTACCTTCACATGTTTCATGTGTCTTGATTCAATATTTTTTCGCGAGAAAAAATCACCTACAAAAATGACCAAGGAACATTTCACCACAAACCTTGTTTAGCTTATTCATAATGTTATCCCAAAAATAT
>BCLG01000348.1:121539-148124 GCA_001602295.1 Zoysia matrella | reverse complement strand
TGTCAAAAGAAGTAACGTGGATGCTAAATGTTTTGATTACATCTACGAAAACTGTACTCCCTCAATTCTTTAATTGATGTCATTGTTGACTTTTAAATTCAACTTTGACCATTCGTCTTATTCAACAAATTTTGAAAAAATTCATATATTTTGATATAATTTAATTTATCATTAGAGTTATTTGAATCACAACTTAATATTTTTACACATTTGAGCAAATTTTTTGAATAAAACGAATGGTTAAAGTTAAATTTAAAAGTCCACGACGACATCAATTAAAGAATGAAGGGAGTATGTTCTACGTGCTTGGTTGGTGCCTTGGTGGATTTAAAGCTATCGTATTCTCAAAACAAATATTCATTGGTGTTGATTAGCTAGATTCTAAAATCTATCTGGAAGGAGCTGTTTACAATCTTCAATTAAACATTAGTACAGCTATCTACCAACCAAAGTTGTTTCCACATAGGCTATGTAATCTAGGTCATTAGAAAAACTGGGAAATTGTCACATAACGAGATTACATGAGTCAATGCAAATTGTTTATTTGATCATTTTTCTTTCGTTGAGCATTGAGAAGTGTCGAATTACGTGGCACTGAGCAATATGATTACAGGCACTAAAGAATTTTCCCGAAGGTTACTCAGTCGGAGAGTTAGTAAAGATGATGGCCCCAACTGAAACTGCGTCGTCCACATGGAGAATTCTGATTTATACGGGTGTGAATATCCACCATTTACTGCTTATAAATAGCACGCAATACGGTAATAATCAGAAATAAAATCATACTGGCCACTAAATGTTTCCCAGTTTCTTGCTCATCTGTCTCTCTATTCTTATATCTAGCTTGTGATACTATGAGGCCTCTTCCCCTGTTTATCCTCACCTTGATCATGGTGAACTTTTGCTCTACAGCATCGCGCAAGACGGTGGCAGCAGATGATTTAATAAACGGTGTAAACGATGGGACATCAGAGGGAATGTCGGTCAACAACCATCATGCGATACCACGGCAAGAGTACAACAGCTGGAGCAGCCCAGGACACATGCCTGGAAATGGCCATGCCATAGGGAGTGAAGAATCTCAACCATGAGCAGCGTTTGATATCGGCCTTGTACCAAGCTTCCATGCATGGTAGGGTACCCACATACATGCACTTTGTATATAGGCCTATGCATTGAAGTTACCACATCCAGCTGTCCACTTGCTCATGTTACAGATCGATCACTATCTAATCTTATATGTATTCAAATATAGCTTCAATAATCTGACAACAAAATAAGGGAATACTATAACGGAATAACATAATATTCATCAGTTCATTTTCATTCTTCGTTCAGTATGTTGTGTGTGCAAGCTATGCAAACTGCACCTGCTGCAGAACAATTGATGGATCTTGCTTCCCATGCATTGAAATCCAAAAAGTGATCTATGATGCAGAAGCATCTACGTAAAACCTTCACATATATAATTATTATCCATGGTGTCATATATATGCATGGAGTTCCAATACTAGCATGCCTGGGATATAGATGTGTAATTTATACAGTGTACAAATCGACGACAAAGTCTACAGCATAACTTTTGTGACAATTGATCCATCAGATCATCTATCATAAAAAAACCAACAAATTATACTTCATAGTTAGTTTTCTTACCATACGAGAACAATATGGTCACGTTTCACTTCATTGTCATCTGGAGTTGGAATATTTTCTCCTTTTTCTGGAATTTGTTTCATCTAAGAATGTTCAAATTTACGTTGTACGTACCTATGAAATTTTTTTGAACAATATGCATGCAGTGTGGGTTGCCTGGCTAAGATGACTTGTAAAGTTAATGTAAAATTATGGATAGGTTGATACTGAGAACCTGCCATCACTATCTTATCTGTACCTGTTAAGCTTTTTCAGTGATAATGCCCTAAACCAAAGTGAACAAACGTATGGTTCCATGAAACTTGATTAAATTTACATGGCAATATGTTAATATTGGGAAACCATGCACCTATATATCTTCCATGAATCTGAAAAGCTACTGGATAACGCATTTGTAAATTGCAACTTATATTTAAACTTTTATTTTTATACTTCCATCCTTTTATGCTGACATTTATAGCGGCCAATCGAAATGGTCAGGACAAAGTATCAGTGCCTTTATTGCCCACCCATGAATACAAGTATTTAATTGGTAGTCGGCATAGAAACTACTATCCACTATCTTAGTGGGAATTACTATCTATAGTGCAAAATAATTTCTGCCTAATTCTTGTTTTTGAAAGGACCTGACATTTTAATTAATGTTATCTTTATAATAGAAACAAATCTCAATGAAGCAAAAAAAGGGAAGTGTTATAATTGAAACGAACCTTTATTTATACTAGTGTACATTCGAATAATACTTCGAAACCTTTTGTCCTGTGTATAGAACAGGCACATAACCATCCCACACTACCGGAAACCGGCTCTTTGCCGAGTGCACTCCTATTTGCCAAGTGCAATTCCTCGGACACTCGGCAAAATTAATGTTTACCGAGTGTCAGACAAAAACTCATGGCGTACAAAAAACACTCGGCACACCTTTTCTTTGCCGAGTGTCAGGTACCGTGCACTCGGCAAAACTGACGTCCGTTTGCGACCGTTACGGTTTGCCGAGTGTCTACGTTTGACACTCGGCAAAAGTCGGCCTGTTACCGAGTGCAATTTTTTGACACTCGAAAAAAGGATATTTTGCCGAGTGTATTCCCTGAACACTCGGTAAAAAGCATTTTTCTGAGTGTTTTTTCCTGACACTCGGCAAAGAAATTGATTTTTTTTCCTCACCTGCCCTCTTAACTTTTTTTCCTCCCCACATACTGTGTATGTTACTCCATGTTAAAATTTGATTCATTTTTTGATCTTTTAGCTATATTTAGTAAATTTATTTCATTTGATAGAATTTTTGGAGATAAGTCAAATTTCAACTGCAAGTGATTCAAATAATGCAATAAAATGAATAAAAAAATTAGACCATGTTATTGAGTTTAATGTGAAGCGTTAACCGGAAAGTAATAGAAAATGTCAAACATGTGTGTCCACGAAACATGACCATAAATGTGCAGCCGAATTATTTTAAAATTGTATAAAAAACAAACAAAGTCTGAAAATCATGAGATTTGTCAATATCTCATGATATCATATGTGGAGCATGTGATAAAAAATTGAGCGTGTTTTGCACAAGTTGTTATGTACACTGCTTAGAAATCGAAGCATCTCCAAACAAGAATCTTACTCTTGCGAAGAATTCCTTGAGATTTAGAGTCAACGTGATTGTCTCATGTGAAATTTTGGCGAATTTTTGGATTCGTTTGATAATTTTAATCAATTTACTACATTTGAAGAGCTTCAATTCGTATAAATTGATTTTGAGTTACAACTGCATGAAATAATGGTCTAATATTCGTGCAAGAATTGAATATGCATTTTTGAGTGAATTTGACAAGGTATTTTCAAAGCACATTCGAATAAATTTAGTAAAATACGTTATACAAAAGAAGAGAAGGGTAAAATAAAAATACAGTTTGCCGAGTGTCATACAGAGGACACTCGGCAAACACATAGTTTGCCGAGTGTTGGCCTATAGACACTCGGCAAAGACATATTTTGCCGAATGCCGTTGGATGGACACTCGGCAAACTATGCGGTTTTTAAAAAAGAATTACTCTATGTTTGCTAAGTGCCAGGATCCAAGCACTCGGCAAACTCGATTCGGCTCCAGGCACTCGGCAAAACGGATCCGACACTCGGCAAACATAGAGTTTAAGACGGCTTTCGGCTGTCGGTCTGCCTCAGACACACGCACACACACACCGGCCCCGCCTCGGCCACGCTCGCTGCACCTCGACCCGCCTCGACCGTCGCCACTGTGCCTCGGCCGCTTCAGGTGAATTTTTTTCATGTTATAGTTATTAAACACAGTTGGCGCGAGCGAAGTTGTGGTGGTGGTGCTAGTCATCATGACGCGAGCGAGGTGGTGATAGTAGTCGGTATGTCGGAGCGAGGTGGTGGTGGTGACAGTTGCTATGTCGCGAGCGAGGTGGTGGTGGTGGTGGTGGTAGTAGTTGCCGTGATGAGCGTGGTGATGGTGGTGGTGGGTAGACGCTATAGTCGCTATGGCGCGAGCGAGGTGGTGGTGGTGGTGGAAAGGGAGGAGCAGTTGTGAAAGACAGTGTATTATATGCTCAATATTGAAGCTATTATTTTTTTTTACAGGAGAGAGAGACTTAATTGCATCGTCTTAAGCTTGTCACTTTGCGTGACACAAGGTGAGACATAAAAGATATTTTTATCATATCATGTTCATAGATCACGTAACCTTGTTAGACGTCTCCCGTTCGAAACAGATATGGTTGAAAATATGTAGATCTTTGCATATCTATAACCATATCTGTTTCGAATTGTCTACGTTTTTTGGACAGTTCGAGGATGCGTAGATGAGGTTAGTTTCCATGTCTACTCTTATTCAAGACAGAGTTTCAGCATCACCTCCCTGTTGTGACCGGATACACAATCTCACTTGCAGGACGTGTATTTTGGTCACAGTAGAGAGGTGCTGCCGAAATTCTGTCTCGAATAGAAGTAGAGCATGGAAACTAACCTCATCTAGCATCCTCGGGTGGGATTAGGACCTATCTAAGTGGTGCGCCGCCGAGTGGGAGGAGACGCACAACGCTTGCCGAGAGCGTCATTTGATGATGCCAGGTGCACCACACCATCAAGGCAACCTAAACCTCGACGAATACGCGGCTAGATGGGTACGCGAATTCATTTATTTATTATAACGCTCAATTCTGCATAATTTGTACTCATCTTGCTATTTTTTCGCAGTCTTCATCACATGGTGGCTAGCCTTGCTCCTAGTTCAAGGCATGGGCTTTGGCCCACAAGGGTAAGGCGACGTCCGACGTCGAGTACAACCCGGAGGACCCACCCTCGGCGTACAGCAATGCGACCGTCCACAGCCGCCTCAGTGAGTATACTGAGATGGCAAGAGAGGTCCATGGGCAAGAGTATGATCTGTATAATTTGTACTCATCTTGCTATTTTTTCGCAGTCTTCATCACATGGTGGCCAGCCTTGCTCCTAGTTCAAGGCATGGGCTTTGGCCCACAAGGGTAAGGCGACGTCCAACGTCGAGTACAACCCGGAGGACCCACCCTCGGCGTACAGCAATGCGACCGTCCACAGCCGCCTCAGTGAGTATACTGAGATGGCAAGAGAGGTCCATGGGCAAGAGTATGATCCGGGCACCCAGGACCTTGATGGAGAAGTCGTCATAAGGGTAGGAGGAGGCAAGAAGCACGGGCGGTACTGGATTGGCGACAGCACACTCGACACGGCCACCACTCCCACTCTCTCTCAGATTCGAGCTAGGAGCTCGAGTTCAAGCCCGGCCATACGCCTACGACCAGCCACTGCACAGTCTCGGATGGAGGCACTCAAGGTTACTTATGTTTTATTCGTCGTTCTTTGATTTTTTACATACCTTTGCTTTATATTGTAATATTGAGGTGAAATATTGTAGGCCGAGCTGGCAGAAGAGAGGAGGCTAAGGGAGGAGATGGCGGCGAGGATGGAGGCCGATCGGCAGAGGCAAGAGGCCGAGCGGCAGAGAATGGAGCATATGTTTCAGTGGATGCAAAGTCTTAGCGAGAGGATGGGTCAACCTCTGCCACCAGAGCTAATTCCTCCTCCACCTCCTCCTGCAACTACTTCTGTGAGTATGAATGTTTTAAGTTGTTTGTTTCTACTTTAAATCTTGTCTAACATATGCAATCTTTTCTCCTTTGTACAGAATCAATCGGCGGCATCAAATCATGCGCATCGAATCAATCGCCTCATACGCCGCAGTGGTCTCGTAGTTGATCTGTGTGTGAAACTATTAGACTATATATGTGTGAAGCAAACTAATATGATAGATATTTATTGTATTTTGTGTGAGACTTGTTTATATAAACTGTCTGTGATGTGATTTAAGTGTTTTTTGGCTATATAAATTGCCTGTGATGTGATCTATATGTTTGTGGTTATATAAACTGTCTGTGATGTGATATATGTGTGATTTAAGCTGATTTTAACATTTCAAAAATATATTATGCCGAGTGCCTCAGGTTTTGCCGAGTGTCGCGGTTCTGGTACTCGGCAAACATTAAGTGTTTGCCCAGTGCCGTAAGCCTGGCACTCGGCAAACAAAAAGAGTTTGCCGAGTGTCGCATGTAGGCACTGGGCAAACTCTCTGTCACTGTTTTTTGTCCATTCGGTCTTTTTTTTTTGTCGAGGGTCTAAAGGTGTCCAACAAAAAACACTCGGCAAACGGCTCTTTGCCGTCAAAAAGTAGGCTGAGTGGCCTATGTCATGGGTGGCACTCGGCAAACACTTTGCCGAGTGTTTTTGGCCTTTTGCTGAGTGCTCTTGGCACTCGGGGCAAACACGGGCATTCCATTAGTGCCATAACCTGCAACAAACAGTGTGTATATCATAGACGACCAGCCCAGTATCTGTGACCTGTCCTTGAATTTTATCTGTTTCCACCCTTGTCCTTGCTATTATTTATCTATAGATATATTCAGTTCTGCAACTATTAAAAATTAGATTATGTGCGTTCCTAGTTAGGCTCTGCTAGAGTTCCTAGCAATCATACTCTTACTTTCCTTGGCCATCCAATATTTGGTGAATCATAGCATGAGGACACCGGAGATCAACAAAACCGGTTGGGCATCAGGGTGCAAACGTATAGGCTCGCCGTTGGTGTTGCATCTGTGACAACTGTTGTGAACCACCATGCTATTTGTCAGGGTCAGTACGTACACCATAGCCACGGAGATGCTGAGGGAGCCAGTGCTGGTCATACAAAACACTCGTGTTAATGTCAGCATGTCAATTTCTTTGTGTGCACATTATTGTTTGTCTAGGAGGAAAATAAAAACTTCTCGTTTATGTATTAGTCCTGATGTGACATCATATATTTTTATGCATTAGAATATATTGTTACTTTTTTTATAAGAAAATACAGCAAGAGAGACTCATGCAGCATGCCCTGTATGGTGCGGCATCTAGCTAGGGGTCGACAAGGCGGGAGCACTCCGGCCAGTGGCCTTTGCCACTGCACCGTGAGCCCCTTCGCACTTATGGCACAACTGTTTATTGTGGACCATGAGTTTATATTGATTTGAGTCAGAATAGAAAATTGTAGATGCAATCTACTCCTCTATTCTCAAATTGCTGTCACTGACAAGTTCAGACCTGAACTAAGGGGCAATGCAAAAATTATGTTTGTTGAATAAGCAATAGTGTTTTGTTCTTTTCTTGGTGTCCTGATACCCCCGAACGAAGATATGTTGAGGTGCCATCATCACTACTTTGATGGAAGAAACTAAGCTGGCAGCACAATTTTGTGAGAAAGTTGGCTATTGAGTAAGAGGTGAATAGAATCAAACACTAATTCTGAGATAAGTGATGGACAAATCAGCGCTATTATTATAGATACATTAATATAAAAGTCTAGTTTGAAGCTTAAATCTAATCAGGCATAGTTGAAATAAATGTATTTAAGTAGATAAACTCTCAAGGTGACACAAAATAAACAAATTTATATGACTGTTACTGTTAGATGTATACGTACCTTATCTGTATTTTCCATTATCTATGGCTTTCTATATATTTGCTTGCACTTGTACATAGATAGATTCTGGAGTTAGTGCCCTCATAACAAATAAAATTTTTGTTTAAAGTGTCACAATTGATGATATCTACCTCAACTGCCTCCAAAATCAGTGTTGTGAAGTAACAGTTTAGTGATAAGTCCCTAAAAAACGTCCCTTCGTAGCATTTCTTTTGTCTGGTGCACCACATGAATTATCAAATGGCAAACCAGGTGGTAGCTACGTAAATAATTGAGTAGACACCATAGACTATGCACTAAATATGGATGTCGATAAGTGGTAATAGTGGCAATGAGGGGAAATTAAAAAACAAGTGGAGAATCCAATGGAAATTGCCTATGTTTCATGGTTTGTGTCTTTCTTTTATTTAACATGAAACATTTAATTTTTCCATTCCAGCACTTAATATCAAGTAATTATTCTAAATGAATATTTAGGTAAAAGAAAAGTTGTTTGTGTGAAGGGATCAATTGTTTGTCAAACTCGATCTAGTTCCATTTGGCCGGAGTTATCCATTTTTATCATAGCATACTTTGTGCATGCATTTATTCTGCTGCAATACTTGAATCACACTTAAATAATGCGCTCATTGGTGCAGCTACGAGTCAAACAAACTGTTGGTTTTAACTCATTCAGTAAGAATTCACAAATGTCAAAACAGCTGTTTTTTAGGTTGAAACTAGTAATCTTAGGAAAACCTACATTATCAAGGAAAAATGTTCCAATGTAATAAGAAAACGATTTCGTAAAACATTTTGAACATTAATGAGAAAATCTATGTGCTCTTTAGGGAGCAAGAGTCCATAATTTAAACACATTGTCCCTAAAATAAAATTAGATATATATTGTTTCAAGGAAGAAGTCCATTTTACTCCCCTAAAGTATACTGAGAGTGCACTTAATCCCCTAGTATTTTATTGGTTTACTTGACCCTGGTTTTCATGAAAAAGGTGCACGCTGTTCACCTTTGGGTGTTTCTTTATCCTAATTTGTGATGCGACCTAGCTCTAGATGATTTGGTAGGGCACATATGCCTCCATCATACGTATTAAGAGTGCTAGAATGCCTGAGGTATGATAAACATCAATATATGATAAGCTTGATGGACAAAATACACTGTTTAGTTCTAACTCCCACCCACAATGGACAGAGATGGCTATTAAATTACCAAACCCTAAGCATGGAGTCTTCATCTTATTTTGGGATGAATAACTTTCAAAAGTTGAATAGTTGACCAGTTTATGAAACTAAGAGGTTAAATAACTTTCAAAAGATTAGGGTGTCAAGTGGACTCCCAGCATAGTTTAGCGGAAGTTCACTTGGTAATAGGGATGCAAGTAAGTACCTGCAAGGCCCACATGTAGTATAAATTTTATGAGTTTTTACAGGTTACCCATAAAATTTGTACTAGATGTGGGCTTGTGAGCATATCCACTTGCATTCTGACAAGAAATCAGTCAGGTATCTACGGGCCCATCCGCTAATACCACCAGATTTATGTCATGTCACAGATTTTTGTAGGAATGATCCTAACTAGCTGTTAAGGTGGTGGCTAGAAGGTTCTGTGGATGAAGCTACCATATATAGCTATAGCCATAACAGCCATAAAACAAAAGTCAGTTGTTAGAACTTGTCGACCACCAGTAATAGTATTTTCCACTAAGATATTTGTATAATAGTACTTTCCACTGAGTATAATCGACTTATTTAGGCCAAGGCAAATAGATGTGCAATTTGATACATCAGTAGGTTAGTGCTTAACATGGTATGTTTCCAAAGCTATGTAACAGGTAGATAAAGAGGAGGCATCGACTGAATTAGGTAAAGCGGTGCATACATTAGTTTATGGCGCTACATGGTAAATGATTTTAAAAAAATTCAAATCAATGTGTGCCGCTGAAACTAAATATGTTGTAGTCATAGGAAACATAATATATTGGTATCCTATTTTTTCTCAAACACCTCGGAATGTTTAGCCATTTGTATGATATACCGTAAGTGACGTTTCGCAATATAGCTCCTTACAAAATTCAGCACTGCATTAGTACAAGAATAAATGGATGAAAAAATTATACCAGTAGTCTAAATCAGGGATTTGCTAATAGCAGCTGTGTAAAACGATTGATTGGCAGAAGTGTCTACCACTTACAAAAGTGCTACTTCTATTGTTAGTGGCTATTGGTCGGTAGTGGTGTCTTGTCAGTTAGGCAGCTGGGAAAGACTGAACCACCATTTTTGCAAGCATTTCTCACTAAAATTATCAAATATCCTGGAGGATTCAAGAATGTTCGGAGTGACTGGGAAAAACATTCATCCTTGTGTGCAACCTCGCGCATTTAAAACCCACTTATCACCCTGCCTTGTTGTTGGGAAGGCATATGTAACGACCGGGTTTTCACTTACCTTTCGATAAGTCCCGATCTCACGTGACATTGCCAATCCCAGGAGTTTGGCAATCACGATATCACAAGCGATCAATCAAGCAACCATAACAGAAATATTAAACAAGAAACAAATTAGTAAATAGTAGATCAGAGTGAAATGATTAGAATAAAATCCTCCAAAGGGGACCATCGGCAGGCAGGTCGGAAATATCTCAGAGCGGATATATCTCTATCGTGAATCCAACAAAAGCGGCGGCGGAAGCATCAACATGGCGACAGTAGCGAACCTCCTCCACACAGGTTAACTCGAGCGCAGGAGCGGTCGTCACGGGCCGTCAGAGACGTAGTCGAAGTCGAAGCTGAGCGAATCCTCTAAAAACAACAAATTAGAAAGCCGTGAGTACGAATACTCAGCAAACCGCGTAGTACCTAACAACAATGTATGCATGCAAAAGGTTTCAAGGGTAAAGGCTTGGCTCAAGTGCTAAATGCAGGTTTAAAATATTTTATTTTATTTAAAGTATGGAAGAAATCTTTATTTTCAAACTTGTCAAATTTTATTATCTTGCCCCGCAGAGATCTCCGTTATCTCGGGCGAGGGTTCATTTTAATGCTGATGTAATCTCCACACTCGGCCACAGCTCAAAGGCCGAAGTCAAAATCATTTAGAATAGGAGAGGAAGAAGAAAAACAAAACTACTCAACGAGGAGCACAACTCAGGGTGATGTCCTTTCAAAAGGACGTGGCAATTCGCATCGACTAAAACTCTGCAGAGGGTATGCACCTGGACCCACGGGATGCGTCATCGGGAACTACCGTCGTAGCTCCGACGAACACACAAGACCCGTCCACAAGCTTTGACTGGCGTCATCTGTCCTCCAGGATAGAGATCCCAAAAGCCTACGTAATCAGGTCCTGGAGCTGTGAAGAGCCTACCACTAATCAGGTGGGGTATCTCGATCTTATGTGGGGAGTCAAAGCTCAACAGCACACTAACACTACACCGCCAACCCACGGGTAAACAACCAGTCTCGACAAGCTTCAAGATCAAACCAACTGCCCATATAGGGTAACGTGGTGTGCATGGTTGTCAACTGAGCGTACAAGGCTCGAAGGACTCGGTCCTTAATTGCCGAGGCAGGCCATCTCTCCAACCACAACTCCAACAACCAACAAACTCGTCACCAAGGCCGAAGCCTCCAGTGTACCCGCCACAGATACTCTCATAGGGACTTCTCGAAAGTCCTCCAGCTCCTCAAACTGCCTCCTGCCCCCGCTAAATAGTTATGTATAGTTATTTGCAGTATTCACACATTTGAAGCACAGTTCAAAAGCATTTATCACAAATTTCATTTTATAGTGATAGGTGTGAGATAAAAATAAATGCGACCTAGCATGGCTAAGCATAAAAGTAAAATAAAAGTACTAAAGCAATCTTAGGGTTAATATTTGTGGAACAGTAAACAGGCACGGCTTTGAAATGTTGTTAGCATATTTTAAAATAGTTGGCATGCAAATTAAGGTTGCAAACAAAACATGCAGTTTAAAATGCTGGGAACAAAGTGATCAAGGAACGCGGCTTGCCTGGCAAGTCAGGATCGAAGTCGGGATCTGGATCGTCGAACTAAGCTGACTCGCAGAACTCCTCCTCAGGGACAGCAGCTAAATCACCACACAACAACAGGGATTAGACACTAAATACGCGATAATTTAAGTTTGAATAATTAAATTCAAATTTAAATTACTAGGTTAAACATTTCCAAAACAGACCCCGGAATATACTGAGCAAAAGATCTTGAAGAGACGGATTCAATGAGATAACTCAGGGAAACTTTGAAAGCTAAACGGAATTCAATCTTAGATTCCTGAAGATTTTCGGTACAAAAAGAATTTCACGAGAAGAATTAGCTTGGGAATTCCTTCGCTTCACGCGAGCTGATTTCAGGTGCACACTGACCAAGACCAACAGTGCTGTGCTCAAAGACTAAGCTCTCTACCTCGAAACTTAATTCCTTCTCCCAACGCAACAACAGGAGCATGCAGACATCACTGAACTCCCATAAACCTTCCTGACCACGAGCTCCCAACTCGCCCAACAGCCAGCACTTCTAGCTCGGTCTAGCCAATGACCGACAGACAAACACTGCACGCTGGCTATAACCAGCAGCTACGACGGCAAGTTCCAAGACCCTTATTCTGCTCTCACTTAAAATCCTTTGCTAACCAACACAGAAAACTGGCCATCGATGCCTCCGCATGGCACTGGTCACGCACAAGCACAAGTTCTCCTACCGCTGCCCCAAGAAACACTGGCTGGACCGCTGCAACTGAACCAACAGGTGCGGCCAAAACGGGGTTCAGAACTCGACGGAGACTAAGCTGTCTCAATACACGGCAACTGAACTACTCGCACGACCAAAATGAAACTATACGATCACTACAACTCGAATGAACCTGAGGAAAAACTTGGCTCAACAGAACACGACGGATCAGCAATGACGCGCAGAGGTACGGCACCATCGACTGGTCCTGACCTAGCTGGTCCAGACGTTGGGATACTCACCGAAGGCCTGAAACGACGGAACTCGACGGTGCGAGAGCGTAGACTGCGCGGCCTCGATCGACGGACGACGCCCGTGCGAGAGGGGATAGCGCGACGTAGAACGGCGTGGAGCAGAGCGCGGTCGGGAATCGGTGCTGGAAATCCAGGACGCGGCGATTTCGACGTTGCTGCCTTCGGACCGGACGACGTGGTCTTCGGACCACTCGGTGCTGGGCGACGCAGAAGGCGACGGGCGACGAAGACACGCGGCTGAATCCAATGGACAGGACGGCGGCGGGATTGAGGCGAGCAGGACGACGCGCGACTGGGAAAACGGAGAGCGGCGGCGCGAGGGATTTTCTGGGGAAAAATGAGATGGGAAAAAAAAATTAAGGTTAGAGAGATATTTATAGGAGGGTAAAAATGGAGGGTTAAAAATTAATCCAGAAATTAATTAATAACCAGAAAATAATTAAAAAGGCTGAAGAGATTTAATCTGAAAAGAAAATATTTCGAGACCCGAAAATTAATTTGAAAAATTCCGGAAATAATTTTAGTCAAACGTAAAAATTACACGGACTAAATTATTTCGGCACCGGATTAATTTAGACGAACGGATTTTGGATTTAGACGAAACGAAATTCGGTACGGAAGAATTTTGAACAGAACGAAATATTGGAACAAACAAATTAATTAGAACGAAAATTTGGGGAAATGCCACTTTATTAATTCGGGAATTTTTGGGATGTTACAGCATACTTGTTGATCCACAAGACTTTTTTATTCTTTCGTGTAAAAGAGTTAACCCAAAAGTGTTGTGGGTGGAACATTGAGTTTTATATGCTGACCCTCATCCACATAGATAACTAGATGAGCATGGTAGCTAAGTTTTTCAGTCACCCCTTCAAGGGATAATGTGGTTGACATTATAATATATCTATAGGGCAAGTGAATACTCACTCTCCTCTTAGTATAGAGCTGCGCCATGTGACTATACACACATGTGCGAGGTTGTGCTCTGATATTATTGTAATGTTCCACATAGAAAAATCGCTTACCATTGGCTGTACCAACTCCCCCCCCCCCTGCAGTGGGCCCAAGTATTCGCAAATAATATTATGCTTTTGTTCTAATATTGAGTAAAACCATGAACTCAGAAGTATTGTTTAGTACATTAAGTTCACATACTAGTTCTTACACACCTAAATAGCTGATATGAGACTAATACCAAAACTCCACTCAACCACTCTATTTCTGGAACTCTTAACTGCGAGCTGTTAACAGGACTGAGGTAGTATGTTGTTAGAATTCTTGGACAAAAGAGGAGGAACTCAGTTTCTTTGGAGGAAGCCTCGCCGCCTTCTTTCACTCTCTGACCTTTAAACATTCCGTTCCCCTTCATCTCTCTCTCTCTCTCTCAATTGGCATTTCTTCCCTCATGTCGCACGCAGGACCAAACCTGACCCCAAATTCGTTGACCACATGCTTCTGCTACATATTGCTGATGTTGCTCACCACAAATCCCTCCCTACCCAGTAGATTGTTCGATTGTTCTACACAAAGACCTACTCCCATGTCACAAATTCATCCAGAAACATAGCTTCATCAGCAGCTCCAAAACCTAACTAGTTTACTGCAGACTACATCTTTCCATTTCTTTCTGGTGACTGTAGATAGAAAAATGTATAGGTTCTGAGAATATTTTTCAACAAGCTTATATTAGCCATTTCTATTGGCTCGTCGAGAAGTTGCATGACATGAGGCATCAAATGGTGATAGTGTAAATGATGGAAGATTTTGTTGTGTGACAATGTCATGATGTGGATCATGTGGAAACAGGGATGTGTTGGAAGATTTTGTTGTGTGACAATGTCATGATGTGGATCATGTAGAAACAGGGATGTGTTTTGGACAATCCTAACAGATGACTCTAGTTGGTTTGTTGTCCATCAATCAGTCTAGTAGGTGCATATTCTGGACTGACAAATGTTATCCTGTATAATGATGCAGATTGACTGGCTTTGTTTTGTATTAGCTTCATGCAAAGATCCTAATATGTTTGGAATTTAAATAGTAACTGAAAAGTATCAATGTGCTTAGTATATGAGTTTATACGATTAATTGCTCCACATATTCCTAAGCAAGAATACTATATTAGAAAGGGAAAGGAGATGTCAAACTGGGAAGGATTGTAGCTCCCTGACCGGGTATATAGCTCTCAGATCGTCAGATTCGCTCTGGGAAAAATGACAGGTGGTGGCTGCTGGAAAAGGCTGTCACACTCAGGGAATTCATGTAAATCCCTATGGGCTCGTTCAGTTATGAAGAGGTTGGATGGCTCTCCAAAAAAAAAAAAAAAGGAGGGGATTGCAAGGGATTCAATCCATTATTTCTAGGTGAAGATTTGATCCTGCACTTTCCACTTGAACCACTTAAATCCCTTATAATCCACCCTAACCAAATGAGGCCTAAGCGTTAGTTCCACTTGGGGAATTAAAACTAATCCTTTAGCATTAATCTCCCTCGGTAAACTAACGGAGTTTCTGAGCACCGGTTGCACTCGAGGAATTAAAGATAACCCTTTGGTACATGAAAAGGGGCATTTTTTTATAACCATAGGTGTTGTTACTGCTGAAGCCAAATTATTTTTCACTTTTCATTTTGCAATAGCTGAGGTTAGTTAAACAGAAAAAAATATTTTTGTTCTTCAATAAAATAATTTAAATGTGGGAGGTACAGTTAATGCATTACTTAACATAAGAATGTAAAGGTGGTGTAATGAGGTGCAATATATGCATGTTTGTCTATCCAGGCAACACAGTATTTTCTTTTTAAAAATATTGTGGGTCTAAATACTTTTGTCCCTATACATATATTTCATGTCCGTTAGTAGTATAGAAAAGAATTATAAACTAGAAGAAAAACAAACATTATCATTATCATTACATATATTCAATGTAATGATCGGACTTCACCCTCAAACATTGATTTTGAAACTTATGGTTTACCATATGCTCACTTGTAAGATGAATGTATTGAATTTGAATATATCAGAGTATTCGTATAGTTCTAAGCATCACCATGCTCTTGGAAATTGTTGTCCATATTTTCGTCAGTACACCTTTTCCACAAACAAATCACACAAACGAGCCTACGGTGTCACTCAGAAAAATTATAACAGTGTTGGCCCAATGTAACAACCGACACTAACAAGTCCCAATGGCCCCCAATGTTACGACCCAACACTGTTGTGACAGTAACAGTGTCGGACGCAAGTGACATCATTCTACAAAATGATACTAATTGCTATCATTATTCAATAGTATCTGCCCCCGCACATGTTACATGCAACTAATACTACAGAACACAACATCAGTGTCGGTCATTGTTTACTTCATCCACATCCGACACTAGAAAGAAACAAAATAGTGTCAGACAAACGTGATCTAACAAAAATCGATACTTATAATGAACATATCAATGTCGGCCGTGTTGACATCAAGCATAACCGAAACTAGTATCTTGTAGCAGTGTCGTTTTTTGTGTCTAAGTCAGATGACACTGCTATCACATGTATTGTGTCATTTATGATGATCTCAATATGTTCGACACTGTTAGTTTGTATATAAATACTCATCCCCTTCCTCTTGTCGGGGCACTCTGTTCGATTTTGTTTTGGACAGTGTATCTGTACGGTGGCCGAGAAATTTGGAATACAAGGGGGACGTTTGATTCCGTTTTTAATCAAAGGATATTGCTCCAGGAGGTAAATCCATGTCATCTTTCGAAGTTTTATGGTTTATGATGTAGTTTTACTGTAGGTTTAGGGCAGGATATTGTGAGAGAAGTGTGAAGTAGACCTAGCGTGTACACGCGTAGATTTAGGGTGAGATTTTGTAGATCCCAACTAATTTTGTTGACATCTTTGCTTTGTATTAATTTGTCTAAGAGTATTACTACATAGTTAATTATCTATATCTCTAGTTTACAGATATAAAAAGACCTACACTATGGTGGGGGTGAGGGCAGCGGAGAGAGTAAAAATTAATTGTATATCTAGTTTTATATCCTCCATATTAAATTTTTTCTCTCTTTATTTCTTTTTCTATTAGTGATTTGTGAAGATGGAGGTATTAGTGATTTGTGAAGATGGAGGATAGATCTTAAATGTACAATGCCGCTGGCGAAAATTCATTTCTATATTTCAAAAAAGTCACTTCATTTGTCGAAGCCGCTAACACTAAAAATGTACATATGAAAACAAATAGATTCTGGTGTTCATGTAAGAAGTGCAAGAATGTTGTAATGTTTAACATGCCATAAACAATCCGTGAGCACTTGTTGGAAAATGGTTCCATTGAGAACTACTCAATATAGGCCAAACATAGAGAGACACAAGCGAATACACCAAGCAATGGAGAACAAAAAGTTGGGACTGGATACAACAAAGAGAGGGTAAGAGGTGAAGGCAACATTGAAGAGGCAGGCTCAAAAGAAAACAACACAGAACAGAAGGAAGAAAGAAACAACGATGATTCTAATGTGGATCATCAAAGTCATGATATTGAAGGCTTCGATGTCGAGGAACTGTTGCACCACATTGGACGCGAGAAAATACTGGAGAACAAAATGAGAGGCTTATATAACTTACAGATTTTGGAGAAGGCTTCGAAAGACCTTATGTACCCTGAATCAAACGGGTGCGATAAGGAATGCACGATAATGCAAACGATGCTTGATCTTCTCACTCTAAAGGCCACGAATGGGTGGTCAGACACTAGCTTCAATGAATTGCTAGAGCTCTTAGCCAAATTATTACCGAAACCGAACAATTTGCTAACTAGCACGTACCTTGCAAAAAATACGTGCTGTTTGAACCACTGCATATTGTATCGCAAAGAGTACACAAACGACGTGAGATGTCAAATGTGCAATGCCAGTCGGTACAAAAGGAATGATCAAACTGACGATTCAGGTTCTGTGGATCAACAAGAAAGAATGAAGGGGAGGAAGATGATGAAAAGCATTGGTAGCGATTTGGATGACAGGAAAGTTCCAACACTTGTGAAGTGGTACCTGCCAGTAATAGATCGATGGAAGCGATTATTCTTCAACTCTAGAGATGTTGAACTCATGATCTAGCATGCGGCCTCTGATGGGCGCAAAAAGGATGAGAAGCTTCAGCACTCGACGGATGCTTGACAATGGAAAACCTTCGACGTTAACCATCCTAAATTTGCCAGAGATCCAAGAAACTAAAGGCTAGGCTCAAGTACCGATGGAATAAATCTTTTTGGTGAGATGACAAACTCACATAGTACTTGGCCAGTGATTCTAAGAGCCTCTTTGTTTCAGCTTCTCAGCTGAAAAGCTTACTTTTGGAATGCTGAAAAGTTAGCTTTTGCAGAAATAAACCAAAAGCTGAAAAGCTCACTGAAGGCTGTTTTTCAGCTTTTGGTATGCAGAAAAGCTAAATATATATTAAAAAAAGCCAACATCTAAATTTCACCAACCAACTTTTCAACTAGCCATCGGACAGCTTTTTTAAAAGCTCAAAAGCTCCAGCTCAAACAAAGAGAGACTAAGCCTATACAACATACCTTCATGGCTATGTCACAAGAGGAAGTATCTTATGTTAGATATCCTTATTTCTGGTCCTAAACGAGCTGGCATTGATATAGATGTCTTTTTAGAACCTTTAATAGAGGATATGAAAAAATTATGGGAGGATGGGGTCTGTGTTTGGGATACTTACAAACAAGAGAGCTTCACACTGTATGCCATGATTTTTGTTATGTCTAGACCAAACATCATCAATTTACCTTTCTTTCTAATGTAAGTTGTTGTACATGCGGCATCGACGATTCTTACCAAAAAAGCACAAGTATCGTGCAATGACGGATCAATTTGATGGTACATAGGAGAAAGATTTGGCACCGATTAATCATGATGGTAAATTTGTGTGTGAATTGGTCAGAAATATCTATACTGTATTTTATGACAGTAGTGTTGGTTAGCGACCTGACCGAAATTACAACATCACTCAGCGAACATAACTTAAAACATTTCAAATTTTTTACGCACCATATGTTCCATTATTTTGTACAATGTTCTCTAAGCGTATAAGCATTCCTATTTCATTATAGAATGTATTTTTTTATAAATTTTGTAATCACGTTCAACCTACATTCAACATTTTCTTGTACTCATAATGTATAGTGCCATATGATTGGTAACCTATAGTTCCATTTGAACTAAAAAAGTCAAGAAAAGACTCAAAAAAATTCAAACGAATATTTCGCAGGTTCTTTACACAATGCAAATTAGTAAAATCTTCCTATGAGGACCTGGCCTTGGTCGAGTTCAAAATTGAAACATATTGTAGTTTCGGTCTCTTGTGACGTCATGTTGCCTGACATTGGTACTCTTACTATATAAGCTGGCCTTGTTGCTTTATTCCACACTAAACCTGGTGGCCTTTTCCTTTCCCCGCGTGACGCCATTATGCTGATAAATTTTTTTGCCAATCCTAAACCCGTTGCCGCCGCTCCTGTCGCTGCTCCTCCGACACCGGCCGCGGCTAGTCATCCTCCTTGGCTCCGGCAACGGTCACGGCTGCACGTCCTCCTCCGACCTCCGGTTGCGCGTTCGCCTCTGACCTCGATGCCCACCACATTTCCTGCTCCGGCTCCGGTGTCCCGGCATCTCCTCTCCCCCTCACCCACTCCGGTATACTAATGTAAGTACCCTTCCCCATTCCTCCTCTGTAAGCCGCCTCCCCTCACCATTCCGGCAAAATCTGCAAACTGTAAGTCGCATCCCCTTCCACCATTGTTCCTCTCAATTCTTGTGGCTTGAAAATGCTATATGACATTTTTGATGTATATACATATTATTGTTTAGTTTATGGATACATTGTAAGACCTTTAGCACAAAGGAAAAAACCTAATTCCTATATTTCTCCTGTGAATTTGATCTAATTCCTGCGAAATTCCTATGCGAATCCTATGAAATTGTTGTGTGAATAACAATGTCAGTTTGATGACGTTAGGACTGACACTGTTACAGTATAATGTTGGTTTGGTGACGTCAGTATTGCTCGACATCACAATGCCTTCCACTTGGTATTTGTTGACATCATCTATGACCAACAATACTATGACACCTATCCTAAATGCTCTTATAGGAGGGTTGCTATTGCTATATGACATCTAGATTATGAACATAATCTAGTATAATTAAATTTTAGGCACAATGTATTTATTACAATAGTATTTTTTAGTTGTAGTAGTGCTCGATGATGAAAGCGGACTAAGTGAGATGAGAGTGGCAGCATGGACCGTATCTTGCGACTTGCGATATCGGATATGTGTTGCCATACGAGTCAAGGATCTTAGAGCGTTGGAAGGCTATTAAATTGGCAACCCACACTAAGAGCAAAAGTCTTTCTATTCTGTACACTCTTCTTTTCAATATCTAGATACAATAATATTTTTCTATTTTTTAGTACACAATCTCTACAATGAAGGAAGTTGGTGCATCGACACCCGTCGCTTCTTCTCCCAAAAGCTCAAGTAACTCATCTTTTGAGGAACCTTCCCGTCCCTATCCTCCGTGCGCAAAAAGGCAGCGCCTGCTGCAAGAAGACCTCGATTACAATCCAAATGATCAGGTATTTGATAGTCAAATTCACTATATAGATTTTAACTCAAATGAAAATGCCTTGTAACTCTATCTTTTGTAGCATATTCCCTCTCGAAGCACTAGACGAATTTTCACTGATGAAGAAGAAGCTATAGTGCCGACTGAGGACATGACCACCCCCACATCATCCACTTCACAGAAGACACGAAAGGGTGGTTCCAAGAAACAATGTGGTGCACCTGTGGAGCAAAAAGGAATCAACGCAAAATGGCGTAATGATTGTGGTGTCTAAGAGAAAAAGTTAGGATTACATTTCATGATTGGTGTAGTATCCCAGAAGAAAAAAGAATAAATTGTGGGACAACTTGTGCGCAAAATATCTTTTCCTCACATATTACCTTGACCGTGCAAAAAAGGCTTCTCTCTACACAATGGGAAGATGCCTTCGGACATTTAGGACGAACCTTCATAAAGATTATGTTCGAAAGGGTCTGATACCATTAAACAAGTTCGATTTCATCACACTTGATGATTGAAAAGCATTTGTTGAGAAGATGACATCTGAGAATGCTTTAAAGAATAGCGAGTCTTTTAAAGAACTAGTAAAAAGAACAAGATGCATCCTAATCTCGGTCCAGTGGATATGCTGCTAAAATCAAACAGTGGAGGCTAAAAGAAAAACAGGATCGAGAAGCTGGGATACCAAACCCTTGCAGTGAACGCACTCGAATCTGGGTCTTGGGTCGATCCAAGTCAAGTAATGATGTGCAATTGATTCTTAAAACTTCAAAGATTAGTGAAGTTGTACAAAAATCTAAGGAGCTATCTGCAAAGGAGAAGGAAGGCACCTTTAAGCCAAAGAGGGAAAGAGACCAGCTTACTATTGCCCTTAGAAACGAGAAACTTCAAGGTCATACACGAGCTGTCTATTCAATGGCTATGTGGAAATTAGGGTTCCTGGACGACACAAGAAGCTACAAGAAGTGTGATCCACCCAACAAGGACGATGAACACGAGATGTGGAAGGAAAGCATCTTCTAATTCCTCAAAGATTATCCACAGTTCGTCCAATGATTTACTGTACCGGATGTTCGAATCAGTGTCAACAACATCGAGAATACACCAACTACTAAAAACCCGCCTTGAAGCAGCCATGGGTCCGCGCTTGAACCGGCCACTAAGTACCCAGTGGATAATATAATCGAGAATACTCCTTGCTCATTGAACATGGCTGTTGGCAGGAAAAGGAGAATCAATGTTGCAGAAGGCATTACAACGCTTGGTCGTACATTTCATACTATATCTATTCCACCAGAGTGTGCCAAGGTACAACTAATCAAGGTAGTAAATGACAAGTATCTTGATTTTGGTCTCGATTATACTGATGAGGAAGAGGGGATTGACACTCTAGGAGATGCCATTAATAATTTTGTCCTTGGGCACCGACATGACATTGTTTTGCAATCTGCGATTGAAACGACACCAATGTCTCGACCTACTCCAGCACTTTTGCCTCGGTCTTCTCCAACACAAGAGAATGAAGGTGATGGTGCTGAGGAGTCTATCATGGACCCCCTCCACCTCCCGAGAGACATGAGGATGAGGCTGCTGTTGCTGAGGGGGGTATCATGGACCCGGCTCCGCCTCCTGATACACATGACCGTTGAAGTCCCCTAAAAGGTATAAATTGATTTTAGTGATTGAATAGACACCATAGGTAACTGTTGTGTTGTAGGTGCCACCCCGTTAATTCTACTTCAACATGGTGGGCTTCTACGGTGTATGACAAGAACGAACCCTAAAAGTGGAGTTGCCGGCGTTGGAGGACCAAAGCTAAGGACTAGCTAAAGAGTCCATAGAAGCGTCGATACTATTAAGGGGGTAAGGTCATTTGTCTCCTGTCATACAAGTGTTAGAGGGTGTGAATCCTCCTTAGATCCTCAGAAAGCACTAAAGATGGCAGAGGAAGCGAAGTCGAAGAACGAAGCTCAAGACCAGCTAAAGATTCAGTCACCGGACAATCCGGTGAACCCTAGAGGAGCCAGTCCAGAGAGAGGTTCTCTCTGTAGTCGAGGAGGATCAGTCACCGGACAATTCGACGATGCAATGACTAGACAGTCCGGTGAGCCAGAAGCTAAAATCCAGAGAAGGTGTCTCTAGGAGTCCAAAAGTGAAAGTGATCGGACAATCCGGTGAAGGTACGCACCGGACAGTACAGTGTCCTATAGAGTGGACTCCAGAGAGGGTGTTTCCTTGGCCGAGAAGGAAGAAGGGTCACCAGATAGTTTGGTGATCCAGTCACCAGACAATCCGGTGATTGCATAAAACAGTCAGCTTTATGACATCACTTCCCAACGGTTGTTTCTAGGCTTGGGGCCTATTTAAACCGTGGAGGGGAATGATTTCTTGTGTGCCCTTGATCAGAATTGCTAGAGCCAAGTTGTGAGAGGCCAAGGGACACAACAAAGAAAGCACATTGGAAGATTGGAGATCTTTTGTGCTAGTAGGAGAGTGATGGGGAGCATTCATACACTTCTAGAGCTTGTAGGGCTTGAGAGGAGTGATCTTTGCCTATTACTCTTGGTGTGGGCAGCCTATACCGGCTAGGAGTCGGTGATCGAGCTTTTGAGGAGATTGTGAAAGACATCGCCAAGTTTGTACATGGTTCTGGGTCCCTTGCTCGAAAGGGACACCAAGAGGGAGCGCCCGACCTTGGAGGCTTGCTCTAGCACTTAGGTATTGTGTGCGACAGCCGGGACGCAAGTGTCTTCACTCCAGGAGTGAAGCGTGTGAGCATCGTTGCAGGAACGACGGGAGTGGTCCAATGAGGATTAGGGGAAGGCACCTACCTTTTGAGACCTCGGAAAAAATCACTGAACACTCTCTATCTCATTCTCTTTACTTACCGGATTTACTTACTGCTTGAGTAGTGTGGTAGGTTGTTCTTTGATTCCGCTTGGTGGCTATCATGCTAGTGCTTGCTTGTTGTTATTTCCTTATCACTGGCATTGTTAGGAGTCTTGGTCTACTAGACTTTTTTAGGTTTGCTTCCGTTGTGATTAAGTCTTATAGTTTTAGTTTGTAGCGAAATTAGTGCTATAAGTCCACCGATTCAACCGCCCCTTCTCGGTGTTTTTATCCTTACAAGTGGTACCAGAGCCAAGTGTTTATTTTTGAGCTTCACCGCCAGGATGCTGAACGGGATGGAGACTCCGCCCGTATTCGATGGGGACGATTACTCATATTAGAAGGCTCGCAAGTGTGGCAAGTTACTACCAATCGTACGAATGACAATGAGAGACTCGATTCTATTTTCATTAAATACAATGCTAAAGCCATGAATGCCATGTTTGGATGCATTTCTAAAAATGTCTTTTCTAAAATCAATGCATTATCTAGTGCGCATGAGATATGGATTCAATTGTAACATCCATGAGGGCTCCTCCGAGGCCAAGGAAGAGCGTTACTATGTTCTTAAGAACAAATCATTCCATCACCATGCAGCTGCATAAAAAAGCTAATGATGTTTATTCTCGCTTGCATGTAGTGGTGGAGGTCAATGCCTTGGGCCGCAAAGACAAAATTGATGATGTGGAGATCATGAGGAAGCTCTTGAGGATGTTTCCCCCAAGTTACATCTTCATCATCACATATCTCTTCCAAGCCACATTGGCTACTCTCACCGTTGACGTTATGCTAGGCAAGCTCACGGCCTATGACGGATAAATGTTGGGCAGCTCCACCAACTCTCAGTTGCTCAAGAATCTTGTCCTACAAGTTGATCAAGGATCACCCAATGGCAAGAACAAGAAGAAAAAGAAGATGGAGGAAGATGAGGATGGGGAGAGTGATAATGAGGACCTTGTGCTCTTGATGAAGCTTTTTCGCAAGTGAGTACCCTCATCTTCCAAGAGGAACTCTGGGTGCTTCAATTGTGACAAGAAAGACAATTTTGCTAAGGAATGTCCCAAGCCCAAGAAGGAAGCATCTAGTGACCGTGATTATGAAGAACGCAAGACTAAGAGAAAATTCAAGAAGTTCTTTGTCAAGAAAGAGAGCAAGAGAAAGGAGAAGAAGAAGTCCCCACACAAAGATTATATTGTTGGTGAGTGGCTCACCGATGATGACCTATATTCTTCATCTTCAAGTGAAGAAGAGCTCGTGGGTATTGCCATGACAAGCTCCACCAATGAGTTATCACCACCTCCGCTATGCTTGATGGCCCAAAGTTATGAGGGCTTCATTGATGGGCATGATGATCTTGAGGAAGAAAAGTAAAGCTATGATGATGAAGATGATGAACCGAGTTACAATGATCTTGTCCTCTTCTTTGAAAAGGCCAATAAGACCATCATTGAGAAGTCCAAGAAGATCAAGGTGGTGACCAATGAGCATGAAGTGGCGGTATTTCGAGTTCGAGATCTTGAGGGGGATCTCAATGTACTTAAGCACTCTAATGGTGTTCTATGTGAGTCCTATAAGGATCTCAAAGCGAAGCATGTAGAGCTAAGTGAGAAGCATAATGCATTGGTGCGCTCCCATGAAGCTCTTGATCTTGACTCTCTCCTTCTCTCCTAAGCATTTAAATGAAGCTTCTACTTCTTGTAATCTAACCCTCTCCAAGGAGAGTACTACTCTTGAGCCATCTATTTTGAAGGAATACACGAAGCTCAAGGAGGAGAGATAGGCCGTGATGGATGCATTTGAGCGGCTTACTAGAGGAAGGCAAATTCAAAAAGAAATCTAAACAAGAACCTCATCAACAACCACAATCACAAGGGCTTAGGATCATATCTTTCCTATATCAACATCATTGGCAACCAAGATGAGATCTTTGAATAGATAGTCTCGCTCATGGCGGATAACTACTATTGTGAGAAGTGTTGCCTTGATGGTCACCGATCCAAGGATTGTCCAAAGGTGAGTGAGCCTAAGATTATGCCTAATGCTAACCTTTTCTATGAATATGTGCACTACAAGCTTTTTAGGGACAAGGATGAAAAAGTGAAGGCCAAGCTGCTCAGACCGCCAAATGACAAGCGGATAATCAAGAAGATATGGGTCTCCAAGGTGATCGTGAACCGAGATAGAAAGCCAAAACTCTCTTGTGTTCCCAAGAAGAAGTAAAGGGGCCTAGGTGGTGGACCGTGAAGCGAATTGAAGATTCTTGAAGTCCACCAAATGTTTATCGAGCTACAACACCTATCTACTCTTCAAGGAGGTTATTCTTGTACATAGTAGAGTAAGTTTCTTTTCTTACAATGCATAGTAGATAGGACTCCTTTGTGGACTAGATGTTTGCACTATCATACATTATTTGTAAAAAGATAAAAGAAATGAACAAAAAATTAGCGTGGAGGAAGAGCTTGAGAAGGTGATTTGGCTATCTCAAGGCAAAGCGGCGGGTATATAGTGAATAAGCTTGGGATGGGTCAAACTTGGCACCGAATAGGATTTTTTATGCAATGTGTTTAATTTGCTTGCATCTACATGGCATGCTTTTAATTCTCTTGTGTTAAACTAGCTTGTTTGCATGCATTGCATATAGAAACCACGGAGGAGGCATGTTACTCTATGGAAAAAATGACTAAATTGTCCATATGGATTCACATACTTCACAAAGAGTAACCAAAGCAAAATTGTGAGCTTCAAGCCCATTGAACCCTGTGCTTAACAGTCTCTAACATCCATTTACATGGATCGTGATCTAAGGGTTCATACATTCCCTTTTTAGAGCTTCCTCGCTTTGGTTTTTATCGCTTGATCTTAATTACGATTTGCGAAATGCTAAACTCTTCATGAGTTATCTATTTGCAAAGAAGTATTTGAGAGTTTTCTTTCTAGATAAGTGTGATGTTTATTTGGTTCTTTGGTGAGGACACTTGAAATCTAGAAAGAATTCTTTGATTCTGCAATTCCTTGGAGTCACCAGACATTCTGGCACCTTCACCGGACATTCTGGTGACTATATTTTTTGGATCAGTCACTTTGCGAAATTGGATAGACATTGGACATTCCGGCGATATCACCGGACAGTCTGGTGACTATAAGAGGAAGCGGGTGCCTCTCTAGAATTGGAATTCTCTAGACACCGAACAGTCCAGCTCCTAGTAGTCATCGGACAATTTCTATGGACCGAACAATCCAGTGATCTCTTTGATCGGCGCGATCTTGGCCATCCATTTTGTTTCATTTAATCTCGGCCGTTGATTTGTTTATGACCTAGATGCACATGTTCCTAATCCATGTTCCAAAATTCATGCGGATTTTTCTTCGTGACAGAGTCGCCCGCCGTCGCCCGATCGCCGCCGTGCTGC
>BCLG01000348.1:59481-104345 GCA_001602295.1 Zoysia matrella | reverse complement strand
TCATAACTTTTAAACCGTAACTCTGATTTAAGTGAATTTTATACCAAAACGATCGTATCGAAATAACCTATGCATTTCATGACATTATCCTTTTGATTCTCTTCTGTTGTATGCATAGTTATGATTGAATTGTGTTTCTTGTGCGCTTAGATGAATACGCTTCTGATCCGCTTTGCGAGGACTTCAAAAATCAGTACTCCAAGATCAATAAGCAGCTATATAATTACAAAAGCAAGTGTCTTTGACCATCTTGTGCCTACTTTACAAAACCATATCTTGTAGATTGCATGCTTGTGTCAAATTGATTGCGCACCTATTGTTAAGATTTCCTAGTTTTTCTTTATTATACATTGTCGCCTTAGTTTATCTTTTTGCTGGGTAGATTACATGTTTAGCATGCTGTTGTCAGGATGGGTGATATTAAATGGATTTATTATTACACTTGCTTCATGAACATTGATGGGTTATTTAATGGTAACTTGAAGCTTAGTGATTTGGGGATATAGTTAGTATGTTAAATTTCTAAATCTAAGGACCGGTTCGTAGAGCGACCACCCATGTTCTGTACGTACCAATTCTGTACATACCAATCGGTGGAGGAAACCAGTTCTGTACGTACCATTTGGCATAAGAGGGGGGCCTCTCGGGTTACGGTTAGTGTCTGACGGGTGAAACCTCAGTGGGTATGTACAAGCTGGAGGAAGCTATAAAAAAGCTTTGAAGTGATCTCTTGACCCTCACAGCAAAGAAAGTGTGTGAGTGCGACGCGGGCACAGGCATAATGGAGATTCTTTAGTGCACCTAGAAACAAGGGATGAAATCACTTCTCGTGGGGAATTGTGTACAATCTCTATAAAGTTAAAACTGTCATGACAGCTGTGCTCACGGTCACGAGTATTGCATGAACCCTCACATGATTAGTGGGATTAGATATGGTTTGGTGGATCACAATGGGAGACTGCGATTGGTGCTTATGTTGGTGCTACAGCTGGGTAAGCTGTAGGCATGTTAGTTTATAAATGCGATGTCTTTCACTTAGTAAATAGGTGGTTAATAGAAAGTGTCTCTATTGTGTGCTTTTATGCAAAACAACCCTATATTGCCTTCTCCTTGCTTATTATCACATGTCATATTTTCTCACATTTGCTGAGTACATTTGTACTCAACCTTGCCTTTATAAATGCTGCTCAGTTGAAAAAAAAGTTTAATAGGACAATGAAGACACAAGAGCTGAAGTCTAGGCGTGCTGTCTCTCCGGTCGACTGCCTGTGGAAGCTGTGCTACTCTTGTTTTTTTTTCGCTGCAATTCGGTAATCATTTTATTTCTCTTTATTCGTGATATTGTTCTGTTTTACCATTAATGAAGTCACTTGGTTTTAGCATTAAAACCAGGTGTGACAGCAACTTCTCCATTTTTTCACTGTGGTGACTGAAAATAATGCATCATGATGTGAATTTTTAAAATATAATTAATATTCCCTTGGACAACTGAAGATTACACAGCATTATGAAAGTCACTTTTCTTTTTTCGCAATAAGCAGGAAAAGAAGTGTATCCTCTAGCCTTAGCTTTCACGTCATGAGGGATGTATTTTTCACCCCACATTCTTTTGTCCACATAATCTTTAACTAGTGGAGAATCCATTTTCAACAGTAAAATTCATATTAGAAAAAAAAGAAAGCCAAATTTCTGCTTTTACCCCCCCCCCCCCTATATAAGTAGTCTATCACTTCTGTCTGATTAGACACGGTTCCACAAAATCCACTAAGCTCAATCAATTCGCTCTCAATTCAGTAAGTATTATCCCACTTATTTCAGACAATATATATTAGATTTTATTGGTGGGGATTACTGCAGATATTTATCCAACTTCTATGTTCCGTTTATCTTGTGTATTCCATAAATTGAAGTCACAATGAAGCTTGGCTTGCTCATCATCTGCCTCGTGATTGTTGGGAAGTCATGCACCAGCCTGACAAGTGACAAGGAGATGGATGAATCTCATGGTAACACGGTGCAGCAGAGGGAAGTTCGCAATCTGACCGCTAGTACTGATGGGAGGAATGGTCCTCCCAGCAACGATCACCAATGCCCACTAGGGACTTACCCTAATTGTAAACGAATGTCACAGAGCAATTCAGATGTCCAAGATGTTGGTGGAAACTAAACCTAACTTTGATGATCCAGGAGCAGGGAGATTTATTATGTAAGAAATAATCCAAGATCCCTCCCGATGTATAGTTTTTCTATAGTTGGACTGCAAACTAATAAGCTGAGCTAGCTTTGATTTTCTTACATCTAGCTGCAATATACATGTCCTGCAGGTTGAGAAAACAATAGTTCTTCTCGTTTTAAATATAATTAAGCCTGTCAAAATGCCGTTCAGTTTTGAGATATGTATGGCCTCATCAGATAACTGATTCTGGCCCAATATATGATCCATTTTCAGGATTTATAAACAGTCCATGGTGAAAATCTTGGTGTCAATGGGTTGATTGTTTTGTGAGTCTCTATCGTAAATTTCTCTAGCTAACAGAGTATAGCCTGCTCTCGCCATAGGGTATATTCTTGTAATGGGACCCGATCGGCGATCTATTGGAGGAGCATACGCTTGTACAAAAAAAAAAACCCCGCATGTGTTGGTAACTCCCGAGTCAATCTTTTATCTGTTAAATGACCTTCTCTTGAATGTGAGTTTCAATACCTCTGCCACTGAGCCTATTACTTGATCACGATCAATTTGAAGCACTACTTTGTATCTTTTAAAATAACTTGGCCAAAACCTTCAAAAACATCTACAATCTGCAAAACATGTCTAAAAAGATTTTTTGCCAAATAACCATCATTGGACCAAATTTGACATTTTAGCATATTTGGTCTATCAAAACTGGAACTCCTGGTTTTGGAAATTGGTCATCAACAGATCTCATCAATGAGTTCATAGCTCCTCTCACCATATTGTATTCTTGTAATGAGAGCAAATCTGAGGGGCACAAGCTTGTAAAATAAAATCCACATGTGTTGGTCACTGTGGAGGCAATCTCTGATCTGTTAAATGACTGTGAGACCTATAGAGTTAGGTCCAACTCTCATAGCTGTGGTGTGAGTAAACTGTGAGATTTAGTCTCACCTTACTAGTTCAAAGAGAGATGGATTAACTTAAATAGCCAGTGACCCAAAGCATAGGAACCCCGGGTTAATGCTTTTACGTGAAGCGAGGATAAAAGCGTAATAGCTACGAATAATTTTTGGTTGCACATATCCAACTTGGTACTCCTTTTTTCATCGGTTGCCTGACTTCTGTTTGGGTTGTGGACTCATAAAAAACAAAAAGCATAATACGAAATATTTTCTGAGAAAATAATTCAAAAACAAGATGCATTATGAATCCAAAACAACAATAAACAATGTCTGTTAAGTTCCAAACAAGCTTTGGTAGGATTAGCGATAACAAACCATAAAAAACCATTACCAGGGGATACAGTAGATGATAGTTCATTAAAAGAAAAAAAGAGGAGGATAAGTTAAAATGTAATAATTATGAAATAATCTGTAATACCATTTAGAAACCACACATGTAGATATCTATAATACCTATATAATTGCCCCCACTATCTCATCTCTCATGAAGCCACATCATCATTTTTGTTTGCACTGTCTGATCACAACCCTTCCAACCATCTCGACTGTTCACAATTTAACCTTCTGCCTTGTCCTCTTCTCACGTCACACTCGCTTCAATATTAGCCACCGTTACTGGGCAATCATAAAAGCCCACTAATCATACGTTACTACGGTCAATAAAGGAGTTGTTATACTAATGGCGCTAATGGCATTCATGAAAGCCACTAATCAGATGTTACTACAGCCAATTAAGATGTTATTGCGCTAGTGGTGCTGATGGCATTAATACTCCTATCACTACTACCAGTGGTGGGTAACGATCCATCAGACCAGTTCGCTTTTCTTCTTCCTGTTGATCTTCCTTCCTTCCAGTTTGTTCTGCTATATTTCTACCTATTTGTTCTCAATTTGTTATTTGTTTGTAGGATTCCAGTTTGTTCTGCTATGTTTCTACCTGTTGTTTCTCAATTTGTTATTTGTTTGCTGGATTCGGTCTCGATTATTTAATTTGTACAGTTCTAAGTGTTCTTTTATTAAATTCTTTAGTGACTTATATACTGTCATCTGATTCATATTTTCGATGTTATCCTTAGGATTCAAAATCAAGAGTGAAGCAAGTGGCCCCTAAGGACATCTATATTCAGAGAAGAGTATCTGAATGCTTGAAAAAAATTGTTTCTTGATCTTCAAGATTCAATAGAGCTTAAGGTAGGTAATTATTTTTTCCTATGCTTCGATTTAGCAAATATATCTTGACAGTTGATCCTCTTAGTGGCTAGCATTATCGCCGCTATTGTCTCTAAAATAGGTAAGGTAGATGAAATTTTCATTATTAACTATTGGATTGCATTTTCATAATGTTATCTAACTATTTCTAAATTCCCGTTGCAACGCGCGAGAAATCATCTTGTAAGCACTTCCCTTTGTACGTAAGTAGGCAGTAGTGTAAATGCATTTTTGGACGAAGTTGGGCAAATATCTCTACAAGCAATTACCCAACCACCTGAATCTAACTCTTTTCTTGTACCAATAAAAAAATCTATTATTGTATAAATTAATATATCATATATGGATAATTAACACATGTCTATGGATGTACATTTTATTAGGAAGATAAGTTTTATTGATAGTAGCCCCGAAGAGGGCTATATAGAGGTACATGAGAGAAAGGCTAGATATGAAATTAATCACTACTACTTAAAAAGCACAGTTTTTCTTTTCTACGTACACACGGTAAAATGTCTCTAACAGAGATGAGTTAGACTACGTGCACATGAAAAATACATCTAAAGTTATCCCTTCTTACGGATGAAATATCTCCATAGATACTTTTTACAAATCTTACAAACGAGCTCTACCGGATCTCTCAGTTTTTGGGCCCACATAGACTATTGTTAGCTAACAAAATACAACTACTTGAACCATTGTTGGTTAACAAAATTCAACTACCGAAAATTATATGAGATTGAAAAAGTGGTTGAAAAATAAGACAAGTTCATGCGTGTCATCCCAACTGAAAACGTACCGCGCGGCTCTAGAGAGCTCTTCCGAAACTGATCAAGGATAAAAACGTATGAATGCTGGGTACTAACCTAATAGACTTTTTAAATTCAAATACAAGGGTAGCGTGGATATTTACCTATATTTATTTCATTTTCAGTATTTTTTTTCATTGTTTGATGATATAATAATTGCACAAAATATATTTAAAACCTATGTGTACAGACTGCGGCATAGCAAAGTTTATAATTATGATATTATCAAACCACATAAAAAAGAAAAAATAATGCTTGAATGGAAACATACAAAAGCAGGGGTAAAATAGTTAGTTTATGCTCCACTTAACACCATTAGGGTTAAAACTGATGGAAGGGCCAAATAAAGAATCCAAAATAGATTTTAGTCCATATAGGGAAGTTCAAATCGAAAAGGGCAAAAAAAGAGGAAGTGGTGAATTTTTTAGACCAAATAAGGAATTCTCACTTAAAAGAAACTGTTTCGTTACATTTCCGTTTGGATTATTTTGTTTTCGAACTCCGTATTTATCAGTTCATTTCCATTTCTGGTTTTTTGTTTTCGTTTCCATCCGGTTACAAATATGAAAGTGAAAATGGTTGAGATGTTTTCCCAATTGTTTCCATCCGTTTTCAGCCCTAACCCTCCATCTGCAACGCCCTGTACCGCAGCATCGTGTGAAACTTAGCTCCGCCACCGTACCACATTGCTTCCCATCAACATTGATCCACCCCGCCCCGGTTCGCCGCGTCTTGCCACCAATCTACCATTGCCCGTGCTGCCGCGTCATGTGAACATATATATATAACCTAGGGAGTGATATAATATCTCACACCCCAACCACAATCCACTTGGCCAGCCCAACTGTATATTTCGGTCAAGCCACACACATGCATGCGTGCATTCCACCATTTCTTTATATATATATATATATATATATATATATATATATATATATATATATATTGAATGATTAGTTTGTATTTAACCTTTTATGATGAACAATGAGAAACTTTAAAATTATATATATATTATTTTCTTAATTTAATATTTTTCCTTCGACCGTAGCGTTAGCACGGGCATTGGTGCTAGTTTGTAGTAATACCCTTGACTTTTATACCTAAATATAAAAGCATATGCATTAGTGTTATATCCAATATGTACTCTTAAAAGTTTTCAGAGAGTGGAGTTTTGACAATCAAGTGAATCGAGCTGAAGAAGTGCAGATCAAAGCATAACTATCAAAATTGAGTGCAGTGTTACCGAAAATTTGTATAGAAAAGCACTTTTATTTGTACATAAATAATCATCCACGGTATTAAATGCATTTTAGACGAGCTGGCGAAATATTTTTACAAGGATTTATCCAACCACCTCAATCTAGTTCAGTTGTTGTACAAATTAATATTTTGGATATGGGTAATTAAACACATGTCTATGGATACACCTTTTCTTAGAAAGATAAATTGTACTATTGATAGAGGTTGAAAAGTAACCAGCATCATTGGGCATGAAGAGCCACGGAGTGGCATTGGAGCGAAGTGGCTGGGACGGGCACTGCACAAGAGGAAGCTGGGATGGCATCAAGATGAGAGCAGAGCCGCTGGCGACGGTTGGGAGCTGGCAGCGGGGCCTGCAACAATCCACCGGGGGATAATCAAAAAAGACATGCATGCCCCTATTCATAGAAGGTGAGTTCCATTTATAGTAGCCCCAAAGGGGACTATATATACTGATATATGAGTGAAACCCTATACCGTAAAACCATTATTTCCTGACGCAAAGTCACACGGCCACTCCAACTGACCTGCCGTGCTTGGAGATGGCCATCATTACATCCCCTTTGTCTTTGGTACTGCAGATGCCATGATGGGCCAATGGGCTACACAAGAGTCATATGTATCGCGACATACCTAGGGAGAAAGGCCACGTCATGTAAGGATTGGCATTGGGCTTGGTGGTGTCAGTATAATAGTATGTACCTCCGTTCCAAAATTCAAGTATTTCTAGGTTTTGTTAAAGTTAAATCTCTCCAAATATAAAAGTTCATAAACGTTGTGAGTCCCACTTTTTTAGTGTTACAAATTTTATCTCTATTTTTTGTGTCACAAATTTTATCCTTAAAATTCTATCTCTAATAGAAAGAATAGTAGATCCATCCATCTCTATTTATTTTAGAATTCGCTTTTTGTTAGACCCCTCCCTGCCCTCGCACCTCGCCACAGTGTTGCGCGGTGACTCCAACTCCCACAGCATCGGCATGTCACCGTCCCTATCAAGGATCTCCTAAACTTCATGCAGCGCTGCGCAGCAACTGCAACACCTGTAGTAGTGACTCAAACTGCTGCTATCCTTCTATCTTCACGATGTCACGCTTCAACTAAAATCCTAATCAAGAGAGATAAAATAGGAGATACATGTTGCTACAATACTTTTCTTTCTTGAATCTGTTTAAACACCACATGTTACTTTCTTGCCACCTCGGTACATCATCAGAATCTGCCTAGTTAGAAGCAAGCAATAAGGCCCTGTGATGCTGACTGACTTCTTTATTATTCAGTTGGAATTAGTTTTAGTTTGGTTCAAGTAAAACAGACATCTTGGAAAGGTTAGATTGGAGTAAGTATTATTTAAATTAGTTTTTCTGTAGCTCGGTTTGTATTAATACAAGTTGTTACACTTATATCGTAGGAATTGTGTTATATATTTTTTCTATAACAGAAAGAGAATGCCTCATATTGTTTTCCTATATCAAGGAAAAATTGCGTCACGTTGCTTTACTCGTAGCGTAGCGGGGGCACTCAAACTAATTCTTTTAATTTTTACTAATAATATGAAGAAAATTACATATTTGTAATCTAAAAAGATATTTTTTATGAAAGCTTATTTTATGATGAATCAAAAAATATTCTTATATGATAAAACAGCAGTAAAATTCTTCATTATTATTAGTCAAAGTGATAAAATTTGACTTTGACTAAACATAGAAATGCTTAAATTTTAAAATGGAGGGAGTAGCGGTGTTGCACGGAGCAACGGATCCAATATAAGGTGGACATGAGTAGTGTTGATATAGTTGAACTCCACTTGGTGTAATTTGATTTGTATTGGCGCGTTCTCGTTCTGTTGACATACATTGAGTTTCATCGTAGCGAAAGATCCTCGTTATGAACGTGAGAGATGTACGATGATACTGGGCTCTTTTGCACTTAAGTCGGGTTGCTTTAGGTGTCACGTACCCGTAAGCATATTTTGTACTAAAATAATGAGTGGTTAATATGAGTACATGCTATATATTCACGTCAGTAATAATTGCCATAGTATGGCTTGTCCTTACTACCGATAAAGATACTGTAAATAATGTGCGGCACCGGTCGTACCATTAATAATACTAATCATGCTAACATAACTAAGTCTCGACACCCATGCAACACTACGGTCTAACGAAAAATATTAACTTAAAAAATTAATATATTAATACTAAAATAAAGTTTCACGTTTTTCACTATAAATTAGTCGATGGATAGCATGGCAAGAAGCGATTCACCGCATGACCCAAAATAAATTTGTTATTTTTTCCAACAACTTTATTTTTTCTGATAGTTGTATTTTGTTAAATAACAATGGTTCTTATGAGCTCAAATTCTAGGAGATCCAGAAGAGCTTGTCTATTAAATTTGTAAGAGATGTCTGTGAAGAGATTTTATTCATCAAATTTATAAAAGAGGTAACTTTGGGTGCATTTTTTTTGCACATAGTCTAACCCATTTTTGTTGACAGCGTTTTACCATGTGTACTTAGAAATGAAAAACTGTGTTTTTTAAGTAGTAGAGATTCGAAACCACTATTGCTAATATTAAGAACCCATACAAATTGTAGACTAATGTTAAAACACAGTGCCATGTAGCTAGCATCGGTGCAGCATAATTATTTCTCCTTAATTACATAGGGTGTCAAGTCACTATACCACAGCCTGTCTATACGACGCTATAAGTCGCTATAACGATGGATGGTTGGTCATTAAAAACTTTTAGTAACCGACTCCATCTGTCATTGATAATGGCATGGCTATAATTCTTTAGCAACCGACCACTTAAACTGTCTGTCGCTATAGAGTATATATAGCAACTGACCGTCTGACCCTATTATTTTGGGCTGTGATATAGTGAGTGTTAAGTTCTGTTGATTATCTTTGTACTCGTGGTTTTTTCTTTCGGGTTGTCTTCAGGATCGAGGTGAATTTTGACTTTTACCGGTGATGCTTGCGGGCAAAGCATCTTGAGTTTTTTCCTTGTTTAAATTGTTAGTATTCCTTTATGCACAAGTACCAACGCGAGTATCATTATCCCAAGTTCTAAATCTGCAATGGTTGAACCAGGGAGTATGAACCTGCAGAGATTTAAGGGAGTATCACTGCTTGCTTAGAAGATAAGCAAGAGTTGATGCCGAAATCGGATCCGAGCCAACACACCACTCACATGTCTGTATGCGGGAACACCGGCGCTTCTTCAACGTTGGATTTGGACAACACCTAGACAACCCTGCCTTTGGAGGGACCCCTTCAGAGGAGGGTTATCTTAGGGGTGATCCGAGCTCAGTCAGGCCAGCCAGATCGCCTTCGGTCATCGCTGGGATGAAGGAAGAACAGCACGAGGGTCAAGTAAGGGGATTAGGTTTGAAGAAGAACAAAAAATGTAAAGGCAAATGATAGGTTTGAATGAGATACCCCTCACCCGGCTATGAGCCTCTGTTTTATAGAGGTGAGATGGTCTTATCTCGCAGGGCAACGGATCTCTCAAGTTAGGAAAAAAATTGTAATCAATCTACTGAAAACCTTCCTAAATCAACACTACCTGAGTGTCTGGTAAAGTGTCGGAGATACTCCAGTGACCGGAGTATTTGGTAGAATGCCAGAGTGTCCGTCGTGTAAATCCGAGAACCTGAGAGGGCTCACCAGACAGTCTGGCATTGTGCCGGATACTCCGATGGGTTTCATGCCCTGAACTCGAGACGGCTTACCGGACACTCCGGTCTGATGCCGGACACTCCGGTGAGCGAATGTCCCCAACCCGAGAGGGACTATCGGATACTCCGGCACTAGGTCGGACACTCCGGTGGGCGAGATGTCTCAAACCCGAGCCGGCTTGTCGGACACTCCAGCAACGTGGCGGACATTCCGGTGGCCCTGATTTTTGTGTGTCAACATATGCTTTCTATTTTTTGGTGAAGTTTCTGCACCATAAAATATTTTAAGCACCCAAAAAATCCCTAAGAGCAATGATCCTCCTGACTCATTGGCCTTTATATCATTTTATGGCAACAATACTTCATATCGGCCATTCTCTTCTCTTATGCTTCTTGCCATATAATTGGATAATACATTTTCAAGTATCGGCCGTTAAGGGCCCTAGGTAACGACTCTCCTCGGATATCTTTCAACATGTATGCATTTCCAGCAATAACTTTTACTACTCTATATAGTCCTTCCCAACTAGAAGACCGTTTTTCAAATTTGTTGCTTTTTGAGCCTACGGCTAGAATAGTTTTCTACACTAATTTGCCCACTTGAAAAATTTTAACTTTCACTTTCTTATTGTAAGCTTTAGCAACTCTTGTCTTATCCTTTTGAAATTTACAGGGCACTCAAACACTTGTTGGTGACCTCATCAACATCATCTAGCATTAATGTCCTATACTCATCGGTGGATAAGTCATTCGTTTAGCTAATCTTAGAGCTCCTAAATTTACCTCGACGGGTAAAATGGCATCTTGTCCATACAAAAGTTCATAAGGTGTTACCTTAGTTACCCCGTGCCTATATATCCGATGAGCCCACAAAGCCTCTGATAAGACTTCGTGCCACCTCTTGGGATGGTCCTCTATCTTTTTTTATGAGTTTGATTAATATTTTATTACTAGACTCGGCCTAACCATTGGTCTGAGCATAATATAGAGATGAATTGAGTATCCTAATCCTGTAGGATTCGACAAACTCTTTAACATGACCGCACGTAAAGGAATTTCTTGGTCGGTAGTTAAAGTTTTTGATATGCCAAATCTATGAATAATATGCTCAGCAAGAAACTCAATTACCTCTTTATGCGTCATGTTCTTAAGAGCCACCACTTCAATCTATTTGGTGAAGTAATTTGTCGCCACTAACACAAAACGGTGCCCCTTCAAAGATGGAGGATGTATTTGCCCTATGAAATCCAATCTCCATCCTTGGAATAGCCATGGCTTTATGATGGGGTTCATCATGGCAGCTGGTGCCAATGGAACATTGTCAAACCTTTGGCACTTCTTGCATCCTTTGTTGTAGCGATAACAATCGGCAATTATGGTTGGCCAATACAACCCGACCTTTCTTAGTAACCATTTTATTTTCGAAGCCGATTGTTGCGTACCACAAATGCCTTCATGAACTTCCCCCATAGCTACTTTGGCCTCATTATCACCCAAATATTTTAATAGAAAATAGTCTCCTGTTCAGCTGTATAAATCACTCTCAATCAAAGTATACTTGAAAGTCACATGCTGAACTTTTCTATCTACACTTTGGGCTGGGCTACGAATGTGTGAAATTATGGATGACCTCCAATAAAGCGATTCGGCACTGTCACGGTATGATGTGTTAGTGTCCGAATGGTCTAATTCTAACACCTCAAACATCGGTTTATTAATGACTGAAAATTTACCTTTACTAACATTATAACTCGATGCTTGTGCCAACTCATTAGCTTTACTATTTTCTAGCCTAGTCACATGACGTATATTGAATTCATCCATTTCTCTAATGATGTCTAGGCATTTATCCAACATAGCATTCAACGATCTGTCTAAGCATTGAAAATTACTAGCAACTTGTTGCACAACTAATAACGAATCGTCAAATGCCTCTACATGTTTAGCCCCCATGGACTCTAGCATCCCCAAGCCGAAAAACAATGCTTCATATTCGGCTTGGCTATTTGTGCAATCATACTCTAATCGGTTTAAGAATTCAATGTGTGCATCATGAAGAAAAGCCAACACTACACCAACACCTTGACCCTCTTTGCAAACCCATCCATCAAAATACAATTTTCAAGGGGTAAAAGTCACATAACCAACATCCAAATCATGATCTAAATAATTTGATGTTCAACAATGAAATTAATAACAATTTGGCCTTTCATGGATTTCAATGATTCATAAGCCAAATCATACTCAATCAATGCATAAGCCTATTTACCAAGCCTACCATTAGAAATCTGCCTATGTAACATATGTTTGATAACATCGGTTTCACACGCAACCACACAAGTACTAGATGACAAATAATGTCTAAACTTAGTGCAAGTATGATACAAGAAAAAACATAATTTCTCGATGAGAGTGCACCTTATTTCCACATCCACCAACCGTCGGCTCACATAGGTGATCACGTACTCCTTCCCTTCGGCTTCTTGCATCAAAACAGCACCGACCACATCATCTTTCGTCGCTATGTAGAGATAAAAAGGGACTCCCCCTTTAGGGGGGCCCTAAGATCCGGCGGCGAAGATAAGTATTCTTTGATCCTCTCGAATGCTTCTCACTGTTTTGCCCCCCCAAGTGAATTCGGCTTCATTCTTTAGCCGAAGAATAGGAGTAAATGCATTAATATTTCCTGACAAGTTGGATATGAACTGCCTCAAGTAATTCACTTTTTCTAGGAAGCTTTGTAACTCTCTCTTACATGTAGGTGTGTGCAGGATCTAACTATATGCTCTTTTTATGAATGATGAAGCCTAAAAACTTTTCGGACGATACACCAAAAGCACATTTGAGCGGGTTCATTTTCAAACCGAAACGACGTATTCGGTCCAAAGCGACTTGCAAATCAGCCAGGTGAGAATTTAAAGCGGCCCATTTGATCACCATATCATCCATGTAAACCTCTATGATGACACCAAGCAAATCATAAAAGATAAAGTTCATGGCTCTTTGATATGTGGCACCCGTATTATGTAACTCAGAGGTCATGACAACCCACTCAAACAGTCCTACAAAACCGGACACCTAAAAGCAATTTTAGACATATCCTCTTCGGCTATGAAGATTTGATTATAACTCGCATTACCATCAAGAAAACTAATAACTCTATGGCCGAAAGCATCATTAATCAACATATCAGCTATGGACATAGGATACTCATTTTTAGGAGTGGCTATATTCAAATTTCTGAAATCAATGCAAACTCTAATCTTACTGGTGTTCTTTTTTTCCACCGGCACGATGTTAGATGTCCACTCCGCATACCTGCAAGGTCTTATAAATTTCGCATTAAGTAATCGGTTAATTTCCTCTTTAATTCGATCATGCATATTCGGGTTAAACCTTCTTATCGGTTGCTTAAAAGATCTAAAACCAGATATTATTGGAAGCCGATGCTCAACTAACTCATGGCTTAACCCAAGCATTTCATTATAAGACCACGCAAAACAGTCCACGTATTCTTCTAATAAACCGATCAAGTTCACCTTGTAATGGGCTTTCGGATTTTGGTTTATAAAAGTTGGCCTAAGATTGTCATTGCTATGAAGATTCACCTCCTCAAGAGAGTCAACCGATGTAAATCCTTGCCCTAACTTATACATGTCTTCTATCTTCTCTATAGCTTCGCACATATCGTTCGTGTTGGACCGATAGTGTTCCACTCTCTTTTACAACTAATCAAGATTAGACTCCATTAAATCACATTATATGGTTGAGCCAAATTTCCATCGGCTTTACATTGATGGGTACAAAACCATCTCGTCACACTAAGAAAATTATAATCTGTCAAATTTAAACTGGTCAAGCACTTGACGGTGTCATGCGGCAAAGAAGATGATTCGGCCATGACAACACAAGCCGATGCATCCGCATGAACAACCTCTACATCATCACCAACCCATTGGATCAAGAATTGATGCAATGTAGATGGAACACATCTATTGGCATAAATCCAATAACGCCCTAAGATCAAGCTATAACTACCGCGCACATAAGCAATAAAAAAACGGTAGTCATGGTCTTGCTCCCAAAGATGAGCCCCATAGAAGCGACCCCCTTAGCCTTAATAGGGTCTCCTCCTCCCACACCGTTCAAAGTCATGTTGGTCTGAATGAGCTTGTCATCGGCCTTACCTAGCTTTTTAAACAAAGAATATGGCATTAGATTAACAATCGCCCTGCCATCTACAAGCATGCGAGAAATCGATGTGCCATTGATATGATCTCTTACATAGAGAGGCTTCAAATGGTTCTTCGATTCCTCGGGCTTCTTAAAGATAGCACATTTCGGCCCAAAGCCGAATTGTGCCATGACCTCTTCTTCCTCTACCAAAGAGTAATCAAAAAGAGACAAGCAAATAGTGTTGATGTCCATACCTTAAGGAGATGGTGTAGGCTCGTTGTCCAAGAGGTCATCGTCGTCGAACTCGAACATGCCGACGTCTCCTGTGGGCGAAGGTGCTGTAGAGTCTTCTCCCAATACGGCGTCAGCCAAACCTAGTGGTTTCGAAGTAGCCACTGCTTCCTCCGTCATCGGTGGAGTAGAAACCTCAGACTCCTTGACTCTTCACTGCTTACCTTGAGGGACCATTGGCTTGATCTCATGAAAGACGTCATTCCTCTCCTTCTTCGTCTCCTCCTCTCGAATCTTCCGGAGGCGCAACCTTTGGAGCTTTCTCTTTTTGAGTGTGGGTCAAGCCAGTCATCACCACCTCGGTTGTGTGTACTTGGTGGAGCTCTTGCTGCTGCTAGCTTCATGATCATGGGAAGCCATTTCGACCGGATCATCTAAAGTGATCGGTCACATGAAGACTCTCCCGATTTTGACATTGGTTGTGGCGATTTTCACAACACCTTCGGATGCGCTCTCTTGATGAACAAAAGTAGAAAGGAAAGGTTAATTACCTTGCTTTGGGCGCTACTCCTGCTTAGGCATGGTGGTAGAGCCCCTTCCTTGAACCTTGATCAGTCGAGACTCCGTCCAATCTAGAATAGCGCTGGAGAGCCTTGTGAAGGCATCTCCCCTCGATCCATTCCACCCCAGATGAAATAGCGGGTATGGCATCGGTGGAACAAGCATCGGTGGCATGGGCACCGATGGCAACGACATCCATGGCCTCATGTATGGATGCCACACAGGAAATGGTGAGCAAGGTATAGGATGGAACCATAGAGGTGGCACTTGAATCCATGTGGAGAAAGAGAAGGAGGCCCACGAACATTCGCGGTTTGTCTCATCTCCTTCCTAGGTGGGCTGCCTCCCTTTGGTGGCGACCTTGGCCGCTTCATAGACTGATTGCTCAAATCGGTCTTTTGGTTCTTGTATTTTGCCATAAGACGGTCGAAGGCGCTTTTGAGCCCCATCTTCCTGTTCATGGCCTTGCCTTGGTTCACTTTTCACTTGCCCACCTCGAGGTTATCATTTTGGGCTGTGGAACTTGCCCCCTGGGTCTTGAGCCTTGTATGATGACTTTGAGAGACTCTTGACCATCAAGGGACTTCTCGAGCACCATCTTCCTAGAGGCCCATTTCTCGCTCGGAGAAATAGGCATCTCTTCCCCGATGATCACATTTTTCCCTTTGGTTGTATCGGCTTGATGAGGCCGAATCAACACCGTAGGGTTGAACTTTAGAGTGTTAACGAGGAAGGGGAGCTTGTCGATCTGCATCTCTTTATTACTCAATCATCCCTCATTAAGAGCTGATTGGACCTGTCAACAGAAAATATTGCAATCATTAGTAGCATAAGAATAAGAGCTTGCTCTAAGCTTAATCTCATCCGTCGAAGTTAAAGTATATGCAATCTTAATGTATCCACCTTTGTGTAACTCATCAATTATTTTTTCACATTTAGTTACATCAAAGATGTATTTCATATCGTCTTTTCAATTCTTATGAACCGGCTTGAGCGAATCACAAGCAAACGATTTGGCCTTAGATGGCCAAACGAACTCGGCAACCAAAATGTCATTGGAATCATCATCGGAGCTATCCAAATCATATTCCACGACATTCATAGTGTAGCGGGTCTTGTAATCATGTTTTATTTCTTTGCTTCGGCTATCTTGAGATGAAGCACTTTGTTGGAGTTATGCTTAAGAAAGTCATGCCCCTCCAACTTCTCTCTAAAGTGTGACCGCAAACCACTAAAAGCCAAATCAGCTAAGTCTTTTTCAGAAATTGTTAAATTAAAGCATTGGTTCTTAACGTCTCTAAACCGCCAAAGATAATCAACGATGGGTTCATGTTTTTCCTTGCATGACCAATGTCAAGTGCGACAACCTCAACTCATTATCCTCGGTATAAAAATGATTGTGAAATTTATGCTCTAAAGATTCCCATGTGTAAATAGAACCCGGGGACAATGATGAGGACCATGAGAAAGCGGTGCTGGTTAGTGATAAAAACCCGCATCTCCTAGTGTGCTATATATTGGCTAATGTGTTCTCAAGTGGTTTTGCTATATTCGCCATTGAATTTGACGAAGTCAGAAACATGCCATCCCACGAGGTATGGGACCAAATCAAAATACGCGGGGTATGGTTTTTGATAAATTTGGTTTCTTCCCTTAAGGTCTACCCCTAGCGTTTCATGAAATTATTAGCTCAAATCCTCCTTAATGCGCGCCATACACTTCTCTATGTTGGCAATGGGTGGCCTAGTAGATGTGCTCGGTGGTGGAGGCTGTACGCTTGTTTTCATGGCGCTAAATAATTTGCTAGGGACAGGGCCATGAGGGATATCCGCACCGCTTGGTGGAATAGGTGGCGTGTGATATGCAATGGTATGGTAAAGAGGAACAAAGTTAGCCAATTCCTTTAATCGGCTCGTGGCCGGATATGGGATGCTAGTGATTGGCTCTATGCTAGCGGGAGACACTACCAACGCATTAGTTTACACATGAGACGAAAAACTAGTTTGCTCACTAGATAAGTTCAATGGCATGCCATACGGAGGTTGATCTATGCTAGATGTAGTGGGCGCCGATGTACTAGTAAAAGGGCCTATATATACAACATAAGAAGATGACGCAATACTAGCATTCTGAGATGACTTAGACATGCTTTCATGAATCATGGATTGCATATCATTAGTCAAGACCTTTTTTAAATTGGTAAAGTAATACAAAAGGTCTTCAAAGGTAACCGAAGGGTGCGAAGATGTTCTCATGTTGGCGGCACCCATTGCCGCGTTGTCGACAACGGTCGGAAGGACGGGCTCCTTCACTTGAGAGATTGCGCCTTGACGGTCCATCTTGAACACGCCAAGTACTCTTGCAGCTCCCACTCTTCCCGTGCCTTGTGCACCTCCTCGAAAACCTTCCAGCGCTCTAGGAATGCCTTGCGCGCCTCCTCGAGCAATCCTCCAAGGTTGGCATGACGATGTTCGTCGTGAAGATCTCGAAGTTCACGGTGGAAAATGACAATTCAGTTTGTGCAACCGGAATCACTCGCTCCCCAGGGGAGTTGCCATAAAGTGTGTTGACGCCGAAATCAGATCCGAGCCAACGCACCGCTAGCACATCCATGTGCGGGAACGTCGCTGTTTCTTCAATGCTAGGTTTGGACAGCACCTAGACAACCCCGCCTCGGGAGGAACCCTGTCGGAGGAGGATCGTCTTAGGGGTGATCCGGCTCGGTCAGGCTAGCTGGATCGCCTTCAGTCGTCGACGGGAAGAAGGAAGAACAGGACGAGGGTCGAGTAAGGGGATTAGAGTTTGGAGAAGAACGAAAATATAAAGGCAAATGATAGGTTCGATTGGGATACCCCTCAACCGGCTATGAGCCTCTGTTTTATAGAGGTGGGATGGTCTTATCCCGCAGGACAATAGATCCCCCAAGTTAGGAAAAAAATTGGAATCAATCTGCTGAAAACCTTCCTAAAATTGACACTACCGGAGTGTTCGGTAAAGTTCCGGATACTCCGGTGACCGGAGTCTCCTGTAGAACGCCGGAGTGTCCTCGTGTAAATCCGGAAACCCGAGAGGGCTCACCGGACAGTTCGTCATTCTGTCGGATACTCCGGTGGGTTTCATACCCCCAACCCGAGAAGCCTTACCGGACAGATACTGGACACTCCGGTGGGCTAATTGCCCCAACCCGAGAGGGCCTACTGGATACTCCGGCATTATACCGGACACTCCGGTGGGTCAGATGCCCCAAACCCGAGGGGGCTTGCCGGACACTCCGGTAGCCCTGATTTTTAGGTGTCAACAGTGTGGTCAACACAAATGGCAGTGATACAGTACAGTAGTGGCTGGATGTGCATAGGGTATAGTAATTGAGGGCATTTAGTAGTGATAGTGTAAAGTAATTGAGGGCATTTAGTATTGATAGCATACAGTAATTGAGGGCATTTAGTAGTGATAGATACTCAAACGGAGCAGTACAAGGGTGATGTATAAGCAAAATCATAACATACAGAATTCCAAAAAGAAATAGATTGGTTATTAATTTCGTATTCAAAGATGTGGCTATTAGGTGCTCTGTCACATCCCAAAAATTCGAATTCCTTAACCCAAACCTTAATTACCAAAACTTCTCCTTTAGCTCCTCAAGTACGATTTGAAAATGCCAAAATATCACTAAATTAGAATAACATAGCTAAATGGGGAAATTTTAAAAATTTAAAACGAGGAAGTGTGAAGTGATTAAATTTCGGATTTTATTGACCTTGCTGTTTTCCAGGGGTTTTTTTTTTCTTTGGTTGGATTTTCTTGGAGTTTTGAGTCTAACCAGCTTTGGGAAATTTGAAAAATTTGAACCATTCCCGCGTGGGCCGAATCGCCAGACTGGGCCGGCCGGCCTGCTCTTTCCCCGCGGCCCAACACCTCCTTCTCCTTCCTCTGTCGCCCCACCACACAGAAGCTGAGTGCCACCTGTACGGCTCGCTGTCCGGCCATGCCATGCCCGATGGCTGCCGCCAGAATGCCTTTGGCATCAACCGTTAACCGCCATCGCGCTTCCTATCTGAGAAACCCTGCGCTCCCAGTTTTCCCCAGGCAGTTTAGGGCGCTGCTCAGTTGCCTGGCGCTCCTCGCCGGATGCCGTCAATGGTGTCGCGCTGCGAAGGACAAACGGCCTCCCAGCCAACAAGATTAACTCCTCACAAGGCACCACTGCTCAAGGCAACGACCGTCAAGCAAACGGCACCCTCATCTTGTCAAATCGCAAACACCAACAAGTCACCGGTCGCCCCAGCTGGCAGATTGACCAATCCTCGCTGCTCGTGTGTGCCCTTCACGCCGCCGCTAACCCCAGGTCCTTCTCTCTCCTCCAGCCGTAAGAAATCCTTGCGGCATTGCCTTTTCCCTGTTCGTCTTCCTCGCTGCCGGCCGCCGCGAGCCACCACAACCCCACCATTGGATGGCCATTAGCACCCTGGTGCTGCCCAGCAGCTCCACGATCATCCACTGCCATTAACCCGGGCAAGACCACAAGCGCAACTACCGTATCCTAAGGGTGCTCTCGCGCCTAGGAAAGGGGGGGGTGCTCTCGCGCCTAGGAAAGGGGCTGACCCCGGCGACAATCGTTCCCCACCACGGTGCTATCGCGGGCCTCCGGCATGCCACCACCGCCGACTCGGCTCGCCTCTGACAGTGGCGAGCTCGCCACTGCACCAGCCACACTCCAGGCGCCTCACTCTCGCGGCCTACGGCCCAGCTGGCAGGAGTCCCGGCAGGGCGCCGCCCTATGCCGCGCCACCGGCGCGCACCCAAAGAAGAGGGCGTGGCCCTAGCCTCTGGCCAGTGGGTTGCGTGACCCCGCGAGCCAGCCACACAAACATGCTCACGTGCGCACCGAGTTTTATACATGACCCCGTGTCCACAAACATGGACATGTCCATAGCCTCGTGTCCACGGACACGGTCATGGCCTAGTGTCCATAGAGACATATACGGACACGGTCACGGACCCGTGTCCACAGACACGGACACGGACACCGCCATGGCCTAGTGTCCACGAACACGGTCATGGCCCTGTGTCCACAGTTACGGACAGGGCCACGGCAACCCTGTGTCCATAGACACGGACACGGACACGGTCACAGCCCTGTGTCCACAAAAATGGACACAGACACGGCCTTGTGTCATGGACGCGGTCATAGCCTCGTGTCCAGGGATACAGACACAGGCACGGTCACGTGTCCACGGACGCGGACAAAAACACGGTCGTATGTCCTCAGGCCCAGACACTGTGTCTACCATGCGCCCTAGAGCTGGGTCACTACCGGACTTCACGCACGTATACTGAAGCCTAGACATGGCAACAGTGTGACCCGCAGCACGCTCAGATACCACCCGACAATGTCAGGATGATGGCCAAGGTCACTGGCCGAACATCGTGACCACGAGGTATATCCTCTGTTTCATGTCTGCACATACCCGACAACTGATGACGCGAGCTGGATAGCGTGTCCATGGGTACTTTTCTGAACTCCAGCCCTGACACCTTGTTTGCCTCACCACCACCTCACCCTACCCCGTTCATAGCAACCAAAACACTGTTGGAACCATCATCACAAGCCCCATCACTTCAAAACACCCAAACTCTGTGTTTCCATTTCTATATTGCTTGTAGCGTACTTAGAACCCGAGGATGAAGGAGGAGCTGAAGACCCTGAGTACGAGGAAGAGCTAGAGGACGCCGTCGAAGGCAAGCCCTAACCCCTATTGATCATTTTGAACCATGATTTGCCATAGCACCCGTAGAACATCAATGCTTGCATTTGTTTTCAATTATGTTGAAACTTTGTGTAGTTATATACCCACTTGATATAAGGTATTTATATTAATGTCAGTTACTTGATGCATTTAATATGAATTACCACCTTGTTAGCCGGTTGACGACGCGCCCTTGTTAGCCATAGGAATTTTGTCATTAAATACTTTTAATGACCGGAAAGTTGCCTTGATAATAGACTGCTTAGGATCCCACTTGCGATGCTAGTCGTCGTCGCACCATACACCAATTATTTATGAAATGGGTTGAAATAAGTTTGGTGGTGTGAGTTAAATGAAATGGGGTGGGAATTAGTATAACATGTGCTAGGTGAAGATGGGTGATTCGGGTTGTGGGACAGGGCTCACAGAAGATGATGGTGTTAGGTGTTTAAGCTTTGGTTTGGTCCACCTGTCATGGACTAGCATGCCGCCTCTACTATATAAGGACCGGCTTGTTAGCGCTCGACTTAATAATTACATGCAACCACATAACCTGATATGGACAGGACTTATCCCCGCTATGTAGGTATTTCACGTTGAACCACTAGGTGGTCGGCGGGACACAAGAGGACAGGAGAAAGGCGTGAGATAACTCGTTGCCTGGCTCTCAACTATGTAATTGCCTGTGTCATGGGACCGTAAGCTCACGAATATAGCCATGGTTTGGTATCATCCGGAGTAGTAGGGGACCAGAAGAAGACGTGGATGCGTTTTCTATGATCCGGCTTCGAGAATGTACTGTCGCATCATCGGAAGGGTGAAACCTCGATGGATAGCCTCTGTATGCGTCTAGGGTGGAATCTGTGGAAGGCTATGTAGTTGTGGGGTAAACATTATGCTTTTCTTGCTCGCAAAAAAAGTCATAGCCTGTGGGTATTGTGTACAACAGCTGCAGAGTTTAAAAATCCTTCCTATAAGACTATTGTCATGGTAATGACATGCTACTTGTTCGAATACTCAATGATTAGTCTTATCTAATACCCTTGGAACGTGAGTGGTTGTAGATGCCTGTGTTTTTTAAAAGTGTAGGCTGTATGCCGTGGGCCGGCATGGAAGCGTGCTAGTGCCTGACTAAAATTTGGGAACTGTGAGAAGGGATGAAAGCCTTCCTTAGGTCCACCTTAATAAACAGGGAGCCCCTGCATAAAACTTGCTTTCGGCAAAACAATAACCCTAAGACTTTCCTTGTTCTAACATGTAAAGCCCCAGATGTAATGTTAGGGCTTGCTGAGTACCTTATGTACTCACCCCTTGCTGATCTTGTCCAGAGGACGAAGAAGATGAGGATGATGCCGACTGTGAGGAGTAGAAGCCTCGCCTTGCGCTCAAATTTCACTGTGGCATAGTAGGAGTTGTTGCGTGGTGTTTTATGCTTTAACAAGAGTCACTGTGCTGACTCGCTGGTTTGTAATCTAAACTTATGTTTGCTAGACCTTGTACGAAGGTGCGACGTAATGTAATCGAAACCGTATGTGCAATGATATTTCTTTGTTCTTAACGTGCGTACCAACTACTGGTCCAGGAGGCATAAGGACACACCTCAAAGGAGGGTCTTACATGCTCCCAGGGTATGCTTTATATCATATTATACGGTGGAGAGAGGACGTACAGAAATGACATTGGAGAGCTGTTGGGCTCTTGTGGAAAGAAATATCAAGTGTATGGTGTTAGGGTTACAATAGAGCTCTTCAAAGGTAGACAAAATGATGTTCACTTATCTCCAGGAGGTAAGCAAAGAATTTGATCTCAATTGTTGATTTTCGTAAGAAGAAATATATATAATAGAAAATATAAATCCATGTCAGCCAATACAAGTTCCTAATTCCCGTTACATTCTAAAACAAAACATATTACGTTCCAAATAATTTCTATAAGCTGAAACCTTTCCAAAACAAATGCATGTCTGGGTTTCCAAAAACTAATAATTTCCTTTCCAGATTGAATATTATAGTAATTAATTATTATAGGAGAAATTTTACCTTTTAAGAGATAAAAGATCAATTTAATCCTTGAGATCTACTCACGTGGATAGTCACAATGATTTGTGCCTACCTTGAAATCTGCCTTATATATTATGTGTCAGTATGTGTACAAAGTCAGACCTCTTCGAACAAAAAGTATACTCCCTCCACTAAAAAATATAAGCATTTTTAGGTTTGGTCTGAGTCGAACTTTTAACATTGATCATTAATAGTAGAGAATTTTGAATGTTTTATCTTATATAAATTATTTTATTAGATTTGTCATGAATCAAAATTTTCATAATATATAATTCTTTACATTGAAAATTATTTAATTTTCTAAATATTATAGATCAAAATTAAAAGAATTTGACTTTGACCTTGCTCAGAAGTGCTTATATTTTTTAAAGAGATGTAGTATTTCTTACATCTTTATCGATCCAGTCCAATTCTCATGCTCCACAACGTTTGGAAGACAACTTGATGGTCAGCACCGCTTTGTCTAAAATATGTATACTATAATTGTTCGCACCGCTGATTAGCACATATAGTGCCCATGCCTTGTTACGGGCAGACGACAATTTGACCATCCCTGATTTTGCCCTCACAATGTTAACTGCAGTGCGAACACGATAGATAGTTTAAACAAAGTATCAGGTATAGTTTAAACAGGGGTTAGTGTAGTTTAACTAAAAACTATAATAAATTTCCCCCTTTCTGAGGAGTGATAAGTTTTTTGGTTTTTCCAAAAACATTGCCATGTAAATAGGAAAAGCTGTGGAAGATGTGAGAAAAATTAGATTAGGTGAATCTTCAACATAAGATAAAGGGACTAAACATGAAGGTGCAACCAGAAAACAGTTAGTTTGGGATTCGAAAAATATAGACATCTGACAGCAAAACAAAAAAATATCCATATATTTATATTAATCAACAGATCTCTATTCAACATGAGCTCATAGCAATAATTTGATTTAAAAAAATTAACATTAAACTTGAACCCTAAAGCCATATGTTGGCTTTGAAGAAAAAGCTATAGCTTATGTTGCTCGAAATGTGGTGGCTTCAAGACAGTTTTGATGTCAACATGATCAGTAATTTAAGGTCAGCAAAAGCCACAATTTTGTGATTCGAAACATCTTGAACCTACTTTATTCTTCACGAAAACCAAGAATTTACAGAGAAGCATTCTGACTCAAGCAAGCTTAATGATGGCATTAGGAAAATCCACAACCTGTACCTTGGTCATTGGCAAAACTGAATTATGGGGCCTCAGCCAGTTCATCTCAGCACTTGTAAGTGGCTTATTGTGATGTAAGTATTCGTCTGTCATAGATTAGTATTGTTAATCTCACCGAGTCAAAGTACAGGTTCTCACGTTCTTCTACCAGAAAGCTAATTTTAATATTGTTGACCTCAGCTGCCATTTTCAGCATTCGTTTGTCATATATTGAATGAACTTATCAAGATGAACATCCTTAGTATAATCATGTGTTTTATTTATCAGTGAACAATCATGTGTTTTGCTTTCCAGATGAACTCTTTGTTTAATCAATTCCTATTGCGACATTTTCAACTCTTGAAACAAAGGCTAGCATAACATTTATTTACAGAAAATACTTACCTGATAACATTTCGAACAGGAAAGCAATAACTGTTGATCTCAACAAGTATTGATACAATCAAGTAAAAATCAAATGGAAAAAATCATCCTATATCGCATTACCTTTGTGGAGCGGCTCGACATTGCAGGAGCATCACCGGAGTTAAACCTCCTGCCACGTGCAATCATCTTCACGATTTGTCATCTGCTACATTGTAGAATTGAAAATTACAGGTGATCCTTCGTCCTAAAGGAGGCTTGTGCCATGTCACCGTAAGCAAGGTGCTGTGTTCACTGATGGCAGCAAATTGCAGGGGAGGGTGGGAAAAGAAGAGGCTGGCCGGTCTGTGGCAATGGGGCGTGGCACGTGGATGGCTGCTCTGGCGGCTGGGCAATGGGATTGTCTCCCTCACACACAGCGCAGCAACGCCTTGGAAGCACGAGAAACTCGGCAGCAGCAACAGGCTCCTCCCCCTCCGCCCCTTCCTGCTCCCTGCTCCCATCCCTCTTGTCCACCTCTACGCTGCCCTCCGCCGCTGCCGCGTGTCGGAGCTCAAAAAATTCTCTTGATCTTAGCTCACTACCACCTTCTGAGGCGGCGATTTAACCTTCGTGATCCATATCTGTTGCATTAAAGCTGGTTTCACTCGCGGCCTCCATCCTCGTTAGGCGGAGCGGTGCAGGCTGGGGTGCGGCGGGATTGGCTGGGCCGGCGGCGTTGCAGGTCGGGGCGGGCGGTGGTGGAGCGGCTGCGGCGGCACGGAGAATTGACTCGAGGTTTCTGTGCGTGCGGCGGATGAGCAGGCTACGGTGGCCTAACCTGTCGACGATGAGACGAATATTGGGCGAGGAACATTGGATGCAGATCTGACTGCAGAAATCCTAGAGGCATGCACATCATCACCACCAGCTCACTCTTTTAAGGTAGTAGAGAAGCTGTTGAAATACAAACACCTGTGTATTATTGAAAGACAATTTGTTGAAATGCTTGTACATATGCCTCTAGCATCAGTTATTTGTAAATTCTTTTAGTAGAATCGGTGACCAGAATATAATAGAACAATTTTGTACAGCAAGTATTTGATGGCACTTGTATATATACAGACATTTAGGTCAATTCTTGCTTATCCTACTACATCAATTTTTAGAAACATTGATGTTCTAGAATCCCTTTTCCTATTTTCCCCCATATATTTGCTGTAATGTAATTTGAACTCAAAATGTAGCAAGAACATCATCGTCACACATAGCTGCCATACATTTTGACCGCGTGTTGCCACAAAATACTGATATTTCACACTAATGATAAATAACAAGGGCTGTTTTTCTCTAGTGATATCGCACATTTTTCCGCTATGACAGTTAGTATGTGCTTCATGCATGATATCAGTGGAATGTTTCTAATGTCATTGTATCATAAATTATGAAAGAATGTCTCGGATGGAATATACTCAAGCAAAGATATATTATTTCAAGTTACTGCTCAGTTGCATCACCACGTAGTGGCACCAGTGACCTAGGAACAAGTTGATCTTTGGCTACCAAAATGGCTATACAGAGATATATTCCAAATGGCCATCATCTGTCATTTCTGTAATCGATTGGCCCAGATAATTCTTCACCCCACTTTCAATTGTCGATCTTGCATTATCAACGAAGTGATAATTCCACACAAATGACAAGTAATCCCGACAAGCATATGAGCAAAATGTAGATATTGCCAAGCCCCTATAAATAGCATGCCTCGCGTTGCATAAAAAATATCTTGTAACAGATAAAGAGTGGAATAAGGATACAAGAGTAGATACGAAGAATAAAAATCAGTATGATTTCGTACCCAAGAGAGGAAGTCTTGATCTCTTAGACAGTTCAAGTAACATAATATTTACAGGCTCGTTTCATTACTTGGTTTTGTAGGTGAATCATCACAGCTTCGTCTGAAGAATGAAGGGAGCAGTTCTTGTCTTCCTCTGCATCCTTCTCATTACAACCCCACCTTCTGCAGCGTTGCCACGGAAGCTGATGGCTGCAAATGGTGTGCAGCAGGTAAAGATGCAGGTGGAACAAGCAATTGACGTCAATGGACGGTCCTCCTCTGGCCATGGTGAACATTCCTGCTCTGAAAGATTGTTTCCTAAATGTGGAAATAGGTTGCTGGAACAGCCTGCTTCAAACAAACTCGGCTAAATTGAAATATATCTGAGCAAACCCTATTGGCGACTGATTCTTAAATCAGATGATGTCTGGAAGGTCCATTTTACTTAAGGATCACATAAATTTGATCCTACACGTATTATTGTTAGAAAGTGGTTATATTTTTACATTTGCAAGTATCATAATTAGAAGTTAAGAATTGTATGTAAATAATTAGCTGCGAAGGTATCCAAACTCCATCTGTGCCTTACTTGTATCTTCACTCTTAGGTCTATTCACACAATTATAAATAAATGGGATGATCCTGGACATCAGAATTGTTACGATGCCATTATCATGGATCTGGCTGCCATGTATATGCTAGATTTTTTTTTTACAAAAAAGGTAATGTGTTAATTAAGATATCACCTATTACAAAGTAAATGAGAACATGAAGTTAAGAATTGTAGACACATAATAAGCCGTTATATTTTCACATTTACATGTATCAAGAATTATATAAACATGATTAGCCATGAAGGTATCCAAGATCCATTGGTGCCTTACATGTATCTTCACTCTTAGTTCTATTTACACTGTTCACATTGGGATGATTGTGGACTTCTAAATTGTCATGTCGATGTTATAACGGATCTTGCTGCCACATACATGATAGATTTTTTTTTTGACAAAAGTGTAATGAGTTAATTAAGAGAACTCTTACAATTTATTTGACAAAAGTGTAATGTGTTAATTAAGAGAACTCTTACAAAATGAGCCACAATTTGACACATGCTGCATTCTTCAGAGATCAGGCTGGTGATGGTGAAGAACGAGTCCATATATAGCTTACTTGGAAGTTGGTAATGTTGATGAGACTGAGAACCATGTACAACACACTATCAATGATTTGTGCAGATGTGGTTTGACTGCCCTGAGCATGTTATTTACCTAGTTTCCTCAGATGGAGCGTGACAACGATGTGGTCCTAGATTGATATTATCAAAGGTTTGTCAGTGGAGTTCCTTTCTAGCTATGTGGGGATGGTTTCCGGTGTAATTGAGGGCATCAGGATAGGCAACGGCCAGCTAGGTCAAGGTGCGAAAGATGATGGGGAGCATGGTATTCCACATAGGGTGAGCATTGAATGTTGCTTCCGATGTTATAGTATCACTATACCACATCCATATATAACGATTCCTTTTATGTCGCTATAAGTCATTACAGTGACCTATGGTCAGTAGTTATAGCTATATAATGACCGATACTATCTGTGGTTGATAGTGGTGTCGATATAAATCTATAGCGTCTGACCGCTTATTATACCAACAGACTATCGCTCGCTAGATATGTGGTATATGGTAGATATAGTGACCATTGATTTGACACATATACTAAAGATATAATGACATACTGTTCAATGGTAAAGTGAAATGAAAATAAGGACTGACCATGTACTGTAAAAACAAGAAACAATGAAACAATGACTAACAGTTACTAATCTTCACTAACCAACATTCCAGCAGTAATTTGTTGTGTGGCTGCTTGGGAGGCGAATGTTCATGGAATGGGGCGGCCCCTGTTTCACTATTGTTTGGTTCGGAAGCGAGTGGGAGAGAGGTGGCCACAGGGAGGAATATACCTCCAGATTTGGTGGCCATGCTACCCCTCAAAATCGAGGGGATGGCAGGGCCCCTGGGCGCATGCGTGCTGCTGGGAGGCGGCGAGGCCTCACGCTCGCTCGCCCGTGCTCCTGTCACCGCCTCTCCCGGCCTGGTGCGCTCATCTGTGCTCCCACCACTGTGTCTAGCTGAGCTGCGGGGAGGCGGAGATGCGGCTTGAAACTACTACCTGGAAGACGAGCTGTGATAGAGGCGGGGCTGCTGCAGTGGCGGACCCAGCAGGGAGTCCGTGTGTGCCCTGGCACACCCTGATTTTGTAGGAATCAATGAAGATTTTCTATGTTTAGGGTCTAAATCTTGCATGTTCTATTATTTTGTAACACTAATGCACACCCTGCACAAATAATCTAGGTACGCTACTGGGCTGCTGTCCTCGAAGGCATGAACAGCTACCATCAACGCTGTCTGCCTCGGTTGTGGTTGGGAGCTTGATGATGGACAGTGGATGAGCGAGAGATGATTCGTGAGAGCGATAAGATCATATGTGTACAGGCTTAAAAGCCGTTATGTGCAGTGCTCTTCCAGGCTTTGCTTTTAAGCTATCAAATAAAATATGTATCCAGTTGCAATTTTTTTTAGGAAATTACTAACACTTGTAAAGACAGTCAGTTAAACTGAATATTCTTATTTAAATTTGAAGACCGTATTTAGAGTGGTAAGCATATATAAGGTCATCATGCGCTATTTGTCAACTGTATCCATCAATCCAAACAAAAGCTGGGGCCACCTCGTTCATGCTCATCCCTCCTACTAAACAAAAAAAATGTCTCGCCACATCCCTTCAATCAATCAGCATTAGGGGCCGCCCACTACACTGCAGTTCACTATCATCAACTTGCGATTGATCAGTAAAATTGACTTTAGCAACTTTCCATCATTCGATAAAAGGCTTTACGGACCTATACTATTGGTCGGTATAAGTGGCGTCAGTAAACCATTACCGACACAAAGCCAAAGAATTACCCACCGATGGTGCATTAATACTAATGAAATTACGGACCCACCCCAATCGCCATCAATCACATAATCATAGAAAAGACCCCATTATTAATACTAATCCACAAACAATTATCCACTGAGAGTCACACCTATGTACCCAACCAATCAACATGCACAGATTGAAATGCATTTCAGAAATAGAACCATTGACTCAAACCATTGAAATAAATTCAAATTGCTACCAAATAATAACAATATTTGAAGTACAAGTGAAATTTACAATGCTGCCTCCAGATTTTTATTCAAACACTTAATCATACAATGCTAACATAGTATAAGACAAAAGAATATGCTATAAATTCCTAAAATAACTACAATCAAGATGATTGTTCTTGTGCCATCCAATTGTTCCAGCTTGTCGTGTTCATGTATTGTCCAACGATTGCTTTTCTTGTTGTGTTCCATATAAGCTGTTGTTGTCATACACATATGTTCTTCTAACCCTCAGCTATAGATTTTTATGAAAAAGTTAGCAATTCAGGTAATTGCATTTCAGAACATGGAAACAGCACAGAAATGTTTTCTTATGTCATGCCAAGATCAATGTGTTGCTCGATACCAAACCAAAGCACGAAAACATTAAGAACACAAAAGTACCATAGAGGTTCAACAAACATATGGTAGCAGAAAATATATAAGCAACGGCATCAAAGTGACAAAGAAAATCAAGATCAATTGTAAGTAAATTATATTGCAACTAGGCAATACTACTTCGCAAAATCCAAGGATACAGATCAGGTGGGACCGTTGCTTCAATCTGCAGCTTGTTGGTGACAATCAACATGAGGAACTTCCAAATATGCCACCTGTTTATTAATAAATGTGTATTAGTATGGCAATTTTATTTGGTGTTCTGGACACATCCATAAATTATTGCTAACTGAAATAATATCAAGAACTAGAAAATATGTGTGGCCTTGCCGAGCTTGCACTTTTATAATTTAGATGACCTGTCTTTGGTGTAAAGAAGAATAGACACTTGTTCTCAATGCCAAACATTGCCTGAAAATAAAGATCAGCATGGAATCACAGGTTGCTGATTAAGATGATTAGAAATACCAGCTGCTGCTTGTGCTGATTAGAAGATGAGAACACAATCTTATGAGCTACGGCTGGAGGACAATTTGGCAGTCTACACCACTTTGCCAGCAGTTATAGTTCCTTACAGTTTTCTTCCATTGTTCTACATGCCCTTTCTGCTGCTGGGAGTTCATACCTGGAAATATTAAGAGGAATGGAAATAAACATGTATATATATTCCAGATCAACTGAATATTCAGAGGTTTTTAAGGTTGTCTTCTAGATATCCAATTTAAAATATAGTGCAGGTCAGCGGAGAGAGATCATTCAGAGTAAGACTAACATTTAGCAGAACTTAACAAAATTTCAAGTTATCAACTGTTACATATGCCTTCACAAATGGGATACCTGAATCATCTTTATCACTATGGAAGTAACCTAAGGGCTAATCTCTTTACTCCCTCCTTTTCATAATAGTTGATGTTTTAGCAACATGCAGAGAAAACAAGAAAAGTGAAAAAAGACTCTGCTGTCCTCTGTAAATGTTTGTCCTGCTACCTATGCACCTACAGTATGATGGCCTTGCATCTGATGCGAGTAGGGAGTTTGGTGCAGAGAGAAAGAAAGGTAGCTGCTTTAATTAAGGGTAGGAGTGGAAAGTTTTTGCAAGCTACGTCTTGGAATTTGATAACGTCAACTAATATGGTAAAAAGCAACACCCCTAGAACGTCATATAATATGAAATTGAGGGAGTACCAGCCATTGCAATTTTAAATGCCAAATCAAGCAAATTTTAATATTCTTTCTTTCCAACTGCTATGAATTCCAACATTGTTTCTTTCACATCAGGAAACAACCCATGAGGACAAATCCAACCAATATATTTAAAAAGGAAAATGTAACAACCGGTTTTCTTACCTTTCGGTCAGGTAAGACCTGATCTTACGTACTTTCGCCAGTCCTAGAAGATTGGCAAGCACGTTTATCACAAATGAACAATCAAGAAATCATTACAGAATGAGTAAACAAAGATAAAATAAATTAATTCAACAAGATCATCCATCATAACAGAATAAGTAAATAAGGATAAGATAAATTAATTCAACAAGATCATCCATAAAACTTATTGAACATCTTAAGACGGAACAATACTACAGAGAATACAGGAACTGAAACAGCAGCGGGAACAACAAGCGGGAACAAAAACCAAGATAGACCTCCTCCTCCACAGGCAATTCAAGTGTAGGAGCAAACCTCAATCCTCGACGAAAAAGCAGACGAAAATGATCCTCTAGCTGGTATCTAAAAAAATGGGCGTGAAAAGCCGTGAGTACATAAATACTCAACAAATCGCGCACTACCTATCAACAATGTATGCATGCAAGGTTTGTTTCAAAGATTAAAGCTGGCTCAAGTTCTTTATGCAAGTTTAAAACATTTTATTTTTAAGATGCAAGATGTTTTATTTTGAAACAGTCAAATTTTATTATCTTGCCTCTGCAAAGATCTTCGTTATCTCGAACGGAGGTTCATTTTAAATATCGGTGTAGAGATTACACCTGACCACAGCTCAAAGGCCAAAGATCAAAACATTTTAAAGCAGAGGTAGAGGGAAGAAAACAAAACTAATCATCGTTGAAGCTCTCAGCCAATTTCCTTCCAAAAGATGTGGCAATGCGCATTGGCTTTAACTATGCAGAGTATATGCACCACCATTATGGTTCCAACCAACACACAATACCCATACACAAGCTTTAACTAGTGTTACCCATCCTCCAAAATAGGGATCCCAATCGCCTACGCAACCGGGTCTAGAGTTATGAGGTGCCTACCACTGATCAGGTGGGGTATCTCGATCTCATGTGAGAAGTTATATCTTGACATTACACTAACACAACTCCGCCAGTCCACGAGTAAGCAACAAGTCTTGGCAAGCTTAAGATCAAGCCGCTGCTCATACAAGGTAACATAGTGTGCATGGTATAGCACTGGAGACATATGACACAACAAACCGGTCCTCATATGTCGGGGCAGGCACTCTCTATCCCCAACACCAACAACTAACAAGTCTTTCAAAATGTGCATGTCTGGAACCTCCCATGTACCCGTAACAGTTACGCAGACTTCTCAAGAATCTCTCAGCAACTCAAACTCTTACCAGTCTCCGCTAAATAGTATGTATATAGTCATTTACAAAACTCTCACATTTAAATCACATTTAAAAAGCATAAAAGTAATGTAATAGTAGTAAAGCAGTCATATAGCTCATAATATATGGAACGATAAATAGACATGACTTGGTAATGTTGCTAGCATATTTTAAAACAGTTGGCTGCAAAATTATGGTTTCAAACAAAAATACATTTTAAAAACTTTGATCAAAGTTTGGTCAAAGAGCGTGGCTTGCCCTGTGAATCTAAATCCCATCCAGGATCTAGGTTCTCGTGCATAATAGTCCCCAAGTTCTTAGCGGCAACATCTCCAACTTTACAAATAGCACAGAAAAAAGGTGATAACTAAATTAAACGGCAAATTTAAATTTGAATAATTAAATTCAAATTTAAATTACAAGACTAAAAGTTCTAAAAACAGATCTCGAAAGGTAACTATACGAAGAGTTGGACGAGATGGACTTAACGAAACAATTTCGACAAACTTTGAAAACTAAAAGGAACTTCTCTTGAACTCCCGATAATTAACCGTTCAAAAAGAATTTCAAAGGAAAAAAGATATTCTTGAAATCTTTTTAGGTTCCACGTAACTCCTTACTCCTTGAACAAGACGGTGAAAGCTTCATGGAACAAGTTCCCAGATACGTTATCCTTTCTTGCTACCCGTAGGACCATGCAGCTCTTTTTCCAACGCCTCTTGACCTCTTCTTTCTTTCTTTTCGTCTTGCACTGCAGCCACCGAACAGACTCATCTTCTCACTGCCAGCACGGCCCAACTTCATCTATTCTGGTTCTTCTTTGCTTGGACGCAGCAGGTGGTCACGGCCTTCGCTGCTTGTCTCCTCGCCCCACCGAAACAGGACGGAAAGCACTGGCTCATCGCCGGCTCAGCGCTGCACTGGTACGACTCGGCTCCACGCGCGCCCGCCGCGCCGTGCTCCCAGGCGCGTGCCCAGCCACCACAAGTCAAGCTTGTGACTGCACACTGGATCCCTGGATTCCACCACCACAGCAAGGCTTCCATAGTGCAGCTAAATCAGAAAAGCTTCGGTAGCCTCACAAAGCAACAGCGCCGCTGGACTCGCCTAAACTCGCCTGAGTCTCCTGCTGCACGGTCACCAGCGGACACTCTCCTTCCTGCCTTCCTTGCCGCAGAGGACGAACGGCTCCCAAAAATAGAACGGTTCCGCCACTGCTACTACTCGAGCTCACACGGTAGCCTACGACGAGCTACGCTTCGAACTGCTACCTGGAGAAACGGAGACGGGAGGGAAAACGTTGGTACTCACAGAGGGTTTGGCTTGGCGTAGCGCTGCTCGGTGAAGACGTCTTGCAGCAAACTCGAACGACGACCCTGCGACCTCCACGCTCCCGCAGTTCAGAGACGAATAAATACCAACACGCGAGCGCTGGCCACGCTGCACCAGTGATCAGACGACGATTCCAGCTCGCAGTGCAACATGCCAGCGACCGACGAACTCGACTCCACTGATTGCTCCATGGTCGATGCTCACTCTGACTCCAAACTCCAAAGGCGCCCAACAAAACTGCAAAAAAGGGAAAAGCAGATGGCGCACGATCAGACGAAACTACTGCTTGAGAGGAGGGACGTGAACGGCGAACCCACGAACGCTCAAGGCCGCGCTAGACGTTAGATGGAAACACACCGAACTAGTCGCCACACCACGCGATCTAATGATTCCGAAGGAAAACGAGGCAGAGGAAGTTGAACGGCGGTGCTCACCAAGGGAGTGCTGAAGGGTCCTCGACGAAACTTGGATGGTTGGAGACGAGGTGTTGACGGCAGCCGAACTCAAACGCGCGGCCGACAGGAAACAGCGCACGGATGATGACAGAACAGATCGGGACGGTGCGACACAGCTCAGTGACGAACGGGTGAGGTCGAGCGACGAAGCGGTCGAGATGCGGACGGCTGCGACCAGGACCAAGACGGGACAGAATGATGCTGTCGGGGACGCGATAGGGATAGAGAGCTGGCGACGCGGACGGCTGCGTCGCGGTCGACATGGATCGGAGAAGCGAATGCTGCTGACGAACGGATCGTCGAGGCGGAGTGGTCGAGGCAGCGCAGGTTGCAATTGGGACGTGATCGGACGAGGTCGAGGAAGACGTGCGGGACGGAGACGCGGTCGATGAGCAGAACGGGGACAGGGACGGCGCCCGTGCTCGGCGCGCGCTTGGGAAAAGGGAAAGAAATGAGGGTTGGTGGTAAAGGATAAGAGGGAGAGGTTTTATATGAGGATTAACTTGAGGTTTAACAAAGAAACTTTTCTCATCTACCGATCCAATGGTTCACAGTGATCAGTATCGATCCAATGGCCGGAAACGGTTGGGCTGCAAAACAAGGTGACCTGGTTGATTTTTCAGCTTAAAACAAAAACCCGCGAATGAAATAAGCTGGGACCAGGATTTAAAAGAAGAAATTCGAATTGAAAAGAAAGGAATTTGAGGAGAAATTATTCATTTCGGATTCTTTGAAACTCGGGTTGTTAGAGAAAATATAGACATGTAATACCTAAAATCACCAACGAAGGTGAGTCTTATGAACATGAAATTTCAGCAACAAAAAAATAGAAATCTCAAGGGAGAATTGGGCTGGTACTACTGATAAAGAGCGCCATCTCTAAAACACCATTAGTAAATAGAACGTCAAGATGACATCACTACTTAGTATAATCTTCTCTCTACTCACGCCATTATCCACTCTTTGCCTCCTTTTCTTTTTCCTTCGGACCTTTTTACCCTCATCTTCTTCCTCGGTCAGCAGGGTATGAGGCGGGCTACAGCCAGCTATAGCGGCTCCGCAGGCAAGGTGGGCTGCGGTGGCTCCACGGGAAAGGCTAGAGGTGCGGCTCCGACATGGGCCAGGCAGGCGGCACTGGCTCCACGGGCGAGGCCGGGCAAGGCAAGCGGCGCCGGCTCCGCAAGCGAGTCCAGGCGAGGCGGGCGGCAACGGATCCATGGGCGAGGGATGAGGCACGGCCGTAGCTCCACGGGCAAGTCTGGTGGTGGCACCTTTGGCACGGCTCGCCAGGCGGCGACGGCTCAACGGGCAAGGGAGGAGGCGCAGCGGTGGCACCTTCAACACGGCTCGCCGGGCAAGGCTGCTCGAGGCACAGTTACGGCAGTGGCGAGGCGGCGACTCCATGGGATAGGCACATTGGGCGGCTGCGGCTCCACAGGGATGAGGGGGCGCGGCTCGAACCGGGACCAGGAGGGCAGCGGCGGCGTCTTCGGCATGGTTCGCCGGACGGTGGCAGCTTCATGGGCGAGGGAGACACCAGCGTAGTCCTGGAGCGAGGAAGAAGATGACACATGTGACGGGGAAAAAGTCTGAAGGAAAAAAGAAATGGAGGCAAAGAGTGGATAATGGTGTGAGTAGGGAGAAGATTATACTAATTAGTGGTGTTATCTGGATGTTCTATTTACTAATGCTGTTTTAGAGATGGTGCTTCTTATCAGTGGTGCCAGCCCAATTCCCTCGAAATCTCAATATGCAGATTAATTTAGGATACAAACTCGAAAAAATTGCAGTTTTTTACCCTTCCTTCTTCCTCCTTGCTTGGCCCTTTTCTGCTTCCTATGTAATGCAAGCCTTTTCCACCCAATCGAGAAGAACAGACCTGGCTCATCGGGCATCACACTTGGTTCCAAACTGGGGCGCACGCAGGGGGTGCGCGCACAGGGGTGCAACGGCCGGCGCGTATAGGGGCGGCAAGCGTATGGGATAGAGCAGGGGCGGCAGGTGCACAGAATGATGTGCGGGAGCGCTTTGCGTGGGGGACGGTGCACAGAAGCGTGGAGGGCAGCGTGTGCAGGGGATGGACGGCGTGTGGAGGCGACGTGCACAGGGGGCAGCGTGCAGAGGTGCAGAGGGTGGTGCATGCAGGGGGTGGGAGCTGGTTCGCACAGGGGGAGGTTGCGGCAGCGGCTGGCTAGGGGAGCGAGAGCCGCCTGACAGAGATTTGGGGCAGGGGTAGCATGCAGTAGACTGAGGGATAGAGAGGAAAAGAGTGTTAGGGTTTGTTGTAGTCAGAGGGGTGGGTAGAGATATGAAGTTTTCGGATTGGGCGCCTGCTCAATTTTTTCTGACCGATGGTAGGATGACAATGATGAGCTTTACCGGCCGATGATCAATCGCTAAAGGTTCTAGTAACTAGCGACTAGTAGTCCATCGTTATTTATACATTTAGTCATCAACAGTTGGTTGTCCACTTTTACCGACCCGCAGTTAGTCGATAAAAGTGAATCATGAAGTAGTAGCCTCCATCCTAAAAAATAGGGATGACCGCATACCATCCCACTTTGACTCCAAAATAAATGCGCCCTTGGTATTTTTATGAACTAGGTATGCAAGTGCGTACCAATTCCGTAGTTGTGGATCAGGACTTAATAAATTTGTGGGATGAATTTATAAAGATGGGTGAATTTGTAGTTCATTTAGGAGAATTTTTTTTAGTTGTGGGCCGACCCAAAACTTGGAAACACTACACCCTTATTAGGGACGCATTACTAATACTAATTTTGGGGTATGGTACGTGTGGCATTTGTTACATCTATGGATAAGTCCACAAGCGCACGGAATACTGTTGTAACACTTCCCTTAGAGTAGTCCATGGTTATCGAACAAGAGGAATGTATGCATACTATCTTCTAACTTTATTTGATCATGAGACAACAAGAACTATGTAGGCTGCTGTAGAGAGGGGTTCTCAAGATGTCTTAGATCTAGAACAAGGTCAGCTTAATTCCTAGCATTACATTGGGCACCGGTTTTCTCCTACATCCACAGGCTGCTCTGACTTTTAGCACTACTATAGACCCAAATGTAAAGAATTTCAAAGGATTGACAGGCTGTCATCACCTACCACCTACCTCTACAGCCTGTGGAGTATGCAATAAACAAAGTCAACCACTATCCTAGACACCACATCTACGAAGTAAGGTACTACTATAACCCCGCTAGCAATAAAGGACTAAGGTACTCTATAAGATAGAGTGATGAACCCATAAGCAGTAGGAACTAGATCTTATTAAATCAACAAACAATGAAAATGTAAGAGAATCACAAACATTTTCTTGATCCAAGAAAAATTTGTATAGGTACAAGCTTGAAGATGATGTCGACAGGCCCAACACTCACCCCTGCACCCCTCGGGAGCAACACCAAAGTACAGTGTTGGAGAAGATATGAACATGCTCGCCTCTCCTCTGCACGATCCTCAGAGACACTCGTCGGGGTACAAGCGCGTGGAGAAGATGCGAACAAGACTGGCACTTCTGCTTGATACCCCTCACTCTAGTGCTAAGACCTCTGGACTGGAGATCTTTGCCTTCTTGTGTTGTGTCTTAAGTGGGGAAGGGGCCCTCCTTTCATAGCCTATCAAAGGCAGTTCCAAAAAGGAATATTTTCTGGCATGCATGCGAAATCAACTTGGTGGGCAAGCCACGTAGTTGCTGATCAAAACTTGGCTTGTTGGTATATTTCCTTTCATACCCACTTTTGGCTGGATCCCCTCTGGTTGGTCTTGTGCGGGATTCTTTCAGAGATTCTTTTGGATATTCTTCTTGTCTCCGAGGGTTGACTCCTTTCCACATGGCACCATCGGACTCGTCAGTTTGTTAACTTTCACCTTGTTGGTTCCTTGCTTTATATTGTTGATTTCCACCCTATGTTGCTTGTGATTTCCATCATAATCATCTGCATGCATAATTTAACCAACACTTGTGGAAATCGTTAGAAGAAACTCCTACCACTATGTTGGTTGTCACTTGATACCATTTATGCAAAGATTTGACAGTCAAAGTTATGCTTTGGAGACTATGTTGTTGTCCAAAACGACCTTTTTATAGGCTCGGTTTTTGCTCCATCATGAAATGGATGTGGTGAAGTGGAAAGGGAAGGCTTGGTTCAAGCCATACATGGAGACTGAGGGTTCCAAGGGTGACATTTATTTCAGTACAAATATCGATGTTCTTCATGCAGCTAAAGCTCAAGTGTGTTGTCATTGATAGCGATGAAGGTCTGGCAGATATTAGTAGGGAAGAGACAAGCTCCCACGTTCTAGCTGGCTAGTCGAACCTAGAAATTAAGAAGCAAAGCTCTTTGCTCATATATGTAGGGCTCTATGCTAGAGCTACCCTAAGAAATCACTCTAATGCAGGTAAATGTAGCAATGACCAATTTATGAATAGTGGTTGGATATATAAGAACATGTGCTTGAGGCTTTGGTTGGATATTTGGAATATATTGTAATGTTAAACATATTTTTCTTATGAAAATGAAGTATTTTTTTAAAAGGGCTGGTTAGAAATATGCCATTATAATTTTTTAGTTTGGAGATATGTCACCGATACGTCCCTGCAAGTGGATGACACATGGGTCCAGATGGTATATCTCAAAATTTGAAAAATTGTAATGGCATGTTTTTTTTAAAAAAACTGTTTCATACCCTGACTTCCATGTAACTGAAAACATAATGCAAAGACAAGAAAAGTATTGGAGGGAACTGCATTAGGGTGGGAGGTATAGTTTTTTTTTTTTTGAGAAATTCGGGGGATGATTATCCTACCTTTTCATTCCCTTTTAAGGCACCTACATGGTGGAGTCACATGAAGGTTACAAATGCAGCAGCATGAGGAGGGGAAGGAACAACAAACACCCGCTCTCAATAAGGAAGAGCCACAAATGCTAACAAAAACAGAGGACAATAAGCGCAAGATACAACACACACCTACAACACTTTGCCAAATGCCAGCATAGTCACTACCAATTGAGTCAATATTTCCTATCTCCATTCCGTGCAACCAATGAGCACTGAGCCAAGAGGCAGGTGACGATTGTGACTTGTAGCATCTTAGAAAGCCATACATGATCTAGACGAGAGCTCTTCAATGCCCTTTAAGTGGTGGAAGCCTCAAATGAGGAAGAAACTTGGTGAGGAGAACGAGAAGATCCAAGAGAGGGGATCATGGTCTCGCTAACTTGGCATATGATAAAGTGGCACAATTAAGGAGTGGAGGAACAACAAGGTAGAGACAATGGGAGCAGCCCATGCCAATTACAGGCTAGTGCGGATAGTGGTGAAACAATGGATGACACATCAACCAAGGAGATAGGAGAAGCTTTTTCCCAAACCAGTATTAACCCAAGCCGAAAACTCCAAAGCAGTGCCTTCAGGAAGGTCGCAGCATTCAGAATGTTGCCATCGCCCGATCTAGCAATAAGCTAAGTCTAGGTTTTCACCTAGAGTTAAGGATTTGTCAAAGCACTAGCACCACCACAGCACCTCAAGAGGAATAGCAATCAAGGCAACATTGCTGCAAGGCTTTTGTCCAGTGCCCAAGGACGCCTATAGTGGTAGACTTGTGATCACCTAGGAGGGCAACTAGGTCCGGCCAGCAAGGGTCACTGTTTGTCTTGGACAAAGTCAGCAGCGAAGAGAGCTTGAAGGCCCGAGTCCCTAACTTCTCACGTAGGGAAGGAGCTGGAGCTGGGCTCAAGGTGGCATAACCCACCACCATCAAGCAGCCAGAGCACATCTAGGCCAGGACTCCAAAATGGGAAAGGAAACAAGGGGAGGGGGGAACATTCACCTGCCACTTTCACTGGATCCGAAGGAGGATGGATCTGTGGAGGAAAGGGGCCAAAGCCGGAAGGCACGGACCAGGAGCCAGCAAGGGGGAGAGCGTCGTTACTCTGCCACAGCTGACGAAGATGTAGCCGTGCGCTGGTGATCTCCTTGCAGGCACATGGATCGGCGACTCGTTCCCTTTGCGGCCGCGTAGAACGAGCACCAGCTCAGTCGGCGGCGAGGTGGGGTGCCGGAGGAGAGAGGAGCTTGGTGCCACCCGGATCCGCCGCGCGGCACCCGCCGCCGGTCGCACCTCCGCCACCCTCGAGATCTGACCCGCCACGTGTGCATGCACATCAATGTCGCTCCTATGCCCGCCGCTGCCGTCTACAGCTGGGGGGGCTGCCTCCAAGAGCTCGTGTGGAGGGAGGAAGGAGGGGGGGAGGAGAGGAGCCCCCTCCATCAGCATCCCGGTGAGCCACGCAGGTTGTGCCGGCGGCTCGCTCCGGCGGCAGTGCAGCGAGCGGGCGAGGAGTGGCGGCGGCTGTGCTAGGGGTCGGGTTGCCGCCTGAGTCGCCCTAGCGAGTGACATGGGGGCCCGGCTGTGTTCTCTTCCGCAGCCCTGTGGGAGGTATAGGGTAACTATACAAGGTCACTATAATATTAGGGTGGGAGGTATAGAGCTGCATCTCCCTCCGTGGTGTGCTCCATTGATCATGCACGTAATACCTTTGGTGCACATTCTCTATAAATACAATACATCTTGATCCTGAAGGATCATCCAGCGCCAATGCTTCTACACTATCATGCATTGCAAATTTACGTTGTCAATGGCGGAGGAACCGGTAGCTAGAGATCTGGGTTTAGAGAATGCGTGGGGATCAGAGTGTGCAGGGCACAGTCGTGTATGACTTTAGGGGAAGCGATGGACAACTTGAGGATAAGTTTGGGGTGCTGATTCGACGACTTCAAAATAGAGGGACACAATGCTGTAATTAGACAAGACCGAGGACCTGTCACGCGGCCATACCATTGACTCCTAAATAATGCCACACATATTGTCCCAGCAATAGAACAATCAATAACTTATCAGAAACTAATTGCCATGGGTATTTCTCAACAATTAATTTAACATAATAAAGAAAAAAAATAAACAATATTCTCAGGAAAAAACGGTAATATCAACTGATGTCCACTTTCCACGCGTGGTCCATCTCATATGCCCTCCTATGTTAGGTGTGTAACATAGGAAATTATAGCAGCTTTCAACAAGACTCGTACGACTTTTATTCGTGCACCTGCAGCCTAGCTTGCTGAAGAGTGAAGACTGCTCTTAACCTGCATCCTAGCAGGCCGCGGTGCACATGCATTCCCTCCTCCAGCCGCTGCACTCGCCGCCCGAGAAACCCTCACTCTGGCAAATGGTGGCACAGTTCTCGTGGTTCCTCATGCAGATCCCTTTGTACTGGGCGCTCTTCGCCTCGCACTTCCTTGCATGCGCTGAGGTCACCTCTGACAATACACAGACGAAATAATACATGTATTCGTGTGATACAATGAAGAATATGCTGTCAAAAACCTTGCCAATTCGGGATTATATATGCTGAAACAGTACTGTCATGACAAAATGTATGCACATCTCTTTCGCCATTACAAAGTAATGTATGGTGTTGCTATTTACTAACTCCATTCAAATATTCTTGCCGTTAGGACCACAAATCTAGATTATTTTTTGAACTTAAATTATTGGTGTAATGACAACAATTAAAAAATAGAGTGAGTATACATTATTTCTTAGAATTCCAAGATTTCATGAAGCATAGTCTGGACAATTAGCTATCAGAAACTTGATTCATTTGTCTGAAAACACTATTACTGGAATGCATGAATTTCTGTCGATGTAAACCTGCCTTTGTCCCTTGTTACATCGATTAATCCATTTAGCACCATCAATTTTTTAGTTCTACTAAAAGAGATTTCCAAAATAGAAACCAAAATAATCTAAAGAAAACAAAAAGAGAACCTAATTAACCGAATACTTTAATCTTGAGAACAATCTTCTTCTTTTTTAAAATTTATATCATTTAAATGTTAAAAATATAAATACAATACCAATTAAAACTACTAGTATTGTAAGGTCGTCACAAAATAATGTAAATTATTGGATTCATTATTCAAGTATTGGACATGTTGAGGTACCTGTAGCCACGACAATGAGTAAGAGCAGGACGACGACTGTTGGGAAGAACTTGCGTGAGGACTCCATTAGTATATATCCTTCTTCTTTCCGTGAAGTATATACCTTTTTTCTGGTGGTTAGAGCAGAATTTAGGATTCTTGCTGTGATCGGGTCCTGTTTCTATATAGTGGGCGGGCTCTGTTATCCCCACACTTGTCAGCTCCAAATTGCCGTGCTATTCTATCGGTAAACCACTCAACTGCTGTGTAAAAATAATTATGCGTTTTTGTTCTACCACAGAAAATAAGTTAGGCTTCAAAATTTACTTACCGTCGCAAAAAATAAAGTAATTTCTCTTTCAAACCAAGACAAAAATAGAAAGTCACATCTCTCTACGAGTGCATCCACGTCGCTACACTTTTGTCCAATTAAATTATCTTTTTAGTTTTAAAATATTGATACCGTTGACTTCTAACATTAATTTTGATCATTTATCTTATTCAAAAATATAACAAATAAAATATTTTGTTATAATTTGCTTATCATTAGTGGTATTTAAAATACAACCAATAATTTTACATATTTGACTAAATTTTTAAAAAAGATGAATGGTTAAAGTTGATGTTAGAAGTTAAAACTTAAATGGTTGGTAACTTGGATGATTTCTGTAAATTTTGTGGAGTGATCATCATTACTACAAACAAGCCCATGTTGTTACTCAAATATTTTAACTGTGTTAGCCTAACCTAAAAGCAAACGCTACTAAGCCGAGCTGGCCACCCGACATTATTGGATAATCAGAGGACCAATATGATTTGGCACTTTATTTTTTTCATGAAAAAGATCTTGTTGCAATATACATGCATGTTATCCTGTAATATGATTTGTTCAGATAATTTCTAGCATAATTCAGAGGTTCAGCATCAGGGAAGTTTGTATCTCGACCTGGCCAAACGCTGACCTCATCTCATCGAATTCCACACATTTCCTCATAGTTTTTTGCTATCACTGAGCCGTCTTCCACTCCGGCCATACGCTGCTCCTCCGATTGGCCATACCCTGCAAACCAATTTGGTCCTTTCTTCCTCTCACGACCGTGCCGTGCTCTGATTCTCAGGGCTTGTTGGGTGCCGGGGGACAAAAGCCACATTGGTTTCAAACTCGGAGGGGGATTTTCATCTATGCAAACCATCTCCTCCCCATAAGGGATATAAATCCCACGTCAAGGCAATCCCTGAAGACTTGTTGTTTGATTCAGGGATAAAATGGCAAACATTTAATAAAATTTTAGGAAAAATCAAAGAATTCAAAAATAACACTTGGAATCTATGGAGCATGCGTACATGCATTCTTTCACTGAACCTAACCAAATTCATAAGTTCTAATGGCCACATAATAATTCAAACCGTAAACGCAAATGTTCTCATGCAGATTAACACAAATGCGACCCGTGTAGACAACGATGAACATAACCAAGTAAGTAGATGAAATGAGAGGCGTGCCGGGATACTTGCTCCTGAGTAGCTGACAACACAAATAACTGAAGAAGTCTCTCAGCTTGTTCGAACCAAGCATGTCTTTTCGATTAGAACCGCAACCCAACGAAACCTGTCCGGCTGAGATGCATGCAACGCAGGCGGGCAGCAGGCTGCTGAGGTCGGAGGCAACAACATGCAGCACAAGACGTCTCTCAGCTCGTTCATGCTCCTGGCCTTCTCCAAGTACCTGAGCCACGCCAGGGCGCGGGTCTCCTTCGGCTGGACCTCGGCCTCGACGGCGCAGCTTCGGCGCGTGGCGTAGCAGCATGTGGACTGCATCCTGGGCGAGAGTCCGCTGCGGATGTCGTACATGGTAGGGCCGCGTACTACGCTAGTCATCGTCGGCGGACCCAGCGACATCAGGGACGCGTACCGACGTGTGCGTAGGGTTCCAGTAGTCCGAGCCAACCAATTTATATCAACGCGCCGCTCATGGGCCTCCTTGCATACCTCTCGGCCCATCCCAACCCGGCCTAGCGGAGCGAGGACCAGGCTCTTGACGTAATCAATTTATTTCACAGCTGATGAAAAATAGTTAGAAATAAATTATTTTTAGTTTATTTTCAAAAATTACTAAACTACTAAATTTTGAAATAAATTTACTGTTTTACACGATTTTTAATTATTTTTATGAATAAGCTGAAAATAAACTGACCATACTGGCAAGTTCGTGAGATGCATGGAGTTTCACGAGCCGAGCCAGAGCCAGCTTGGGTCATTTAGGTTTGCACCTCAAGCTTAAAGTTGATTTTGAGCTCGGTTTAATTTAAACTTGTCAACTAAAAACTGCACAATAATGTTGAAATAAATAGTATAAAAGGTTATAATAAATTATTAAATTGTTAAATTAGAGATTAATTAAAATAAAAAATAATGAGTAAGTATTTCTGACGCATAGTAATTCGATGTGCTAAATAAAAAAAAATATTCTAGAATGTGTCAAGAGTATCTCACTGAATTTTCAAAAACTATAATTCATATTACAGTAAAAGCTCAAAAGTGTAATCTGAATTTTAGATTGTGCCCAGGATCATATAACTTCAACTTACTTATTTTCTATCAAAAAAAGGTTTTAAATTACAGTAAGAATATTTAAATTTTGAT
>BCLG01000348.1:46108-59176 GCA_001602295.1 Zoysia matrella | reverse complement strand
ACAGTAAATTAAAAAATAAACAAGAGAATAAACAAAAAGATACTCCCTCCGTTCACAATTACTCCCTATGTCCGGAATTACTTGTCATCCTTAGGCTTGGGCACAGGAATTAATGATAGGTGAAAAAGGTGGAATGCACTAAAAATAAGAAGATGGAGATATAGATGTATTATTAGAAATAGAGAAAGTTATTAAGAAAGGAGGATGACAAGTAAATTTGGAAAGCTTGAAAACTGACAAGTAATTTGGGACGGAGGGAGTACAAGTCATTCTAATACTGGGTATGGAAATAAAGAAAAAATGAAAAAGTACAAGGCATAAAAATGAGGAGGAAAAAGGTAGATAAAGATTCATAGGGAAGAGAGAAAGTGTATTGAAAATAGAGAAAAAATATATTAGAAAGCGAGAATGATATGTATTAGGAAACAAAATTTAAATACTAGAATAACTTATAATTGTGAACAAAGGGGTAGAAATATACTCGCGCGCACAAAAAAAAAACAGCCACGTAGCCCACCAAATGCTCGCAGGGCTGTGGGCCGCAAGATGAAAAAACTGGCCTGCGGAGGAGGGGTGGTCGGAGAACGGATTAGTTTAGACGTAAGCGGACATGAAGAATCCCGCTGATACGCGTCCACTCAACTAAGATGATGCCTCAACGTGTTGCCACGGGAATTTATGGATAATTAGATGATGATTTATTATAGAACCCATAATCATTTTGAAAAGTTGGCTAGCGAAGCCATATAACAGAGCCATTTTTTTTCCAATGGTGAGCTCACAGGCATAAATGTGCAAAACTTAATATCTTAATTCCATATGGTCAGAATAGCTAACCTAAGCATAATCCAATGAATTATGAACAGTATGAATGTGTGTGCATCTTTACTTTCTCTTCTCCCTCCTTAGTGACCGGTTGACCATCACTGGGAGCTGCAGCTGCAGCATTATGTACTTTTGCATCGTTTGCCGACTGAAGCAAGAAAGAAATATATTAAGTCAGAATAAAAAATATACTGTAACAATATGCAACAAATCATAATTATTTCAGTAACGTAGCCACCAGCGTGCATTCAAATATACATAAATATAAGTACTCCACTAATAGTTAGAATGGATATTTGAAACTATTACGTAGAGCTAATTATCAAAATCATAACAGAATTCAGGTGAACAAATTTGTACCCACCAGTGGCCATTCCCTTGATCTTCCTCTCGATCCAATGCCCGTACTAACAACTGACCATATAATCCATGATGACATCTCTTATTCGTAAACTACTACCTGAATGTTGCCTCAATATGATGCAATGGCTTACCTGAATGTTGCCCATAACGACAACAGAACATGCTGCAGAAATGCTTGACTAATTCTGAGAAATTATCTAGCGAGAATTCCAGCAAGAGTGGAGCTCTGCATTCCGATACACACTAAAATTGTCCAGCAAACAAACTCTTCTTGCCTGCATACAAGACTAAAGAATCAGCAAATAGGTGTCAATGCAATTTAAAATAAGCAAAAACATAGTTTGAAAACCAGGATCAGGATATAAGAATTACCTCCATTGTGCCAACATGGAAATCCAGAAACCTGCAATGAAGGAAACAATATGTAGCGGTAACCGGTAAGTCCAGCAAAGGTGTTGCTCTACAGTACACATTGAAATTGTCCTGCAAACATTCTCATTTTGCCTACAGATCGGAGCAAAAGAATTAGCAAATGGATGTCAATGCACTTAAAAATAAGGAAAAACATTTTTTTTAAAAAAGGATCAGGATATAAGAGTTAGCTCCATAGGGGCAACATGGAAATTAAGAAAGTATCCTAATATTATACTAAATAGGGAATTTTTGGCCAGCTTCTGCATCTCGCAAGAAAACTTCTTGGATGTCTGCACCAGCGAGCCCCGCTCCTTGCTAAGAAACAGTATTCAATGAGCTTCAAAGCTTATTCAGAGTGAGCTATGTTAATGAATGACAATTAAGGTTCAGTTTATAGCACTCATATACCGATTGCAGAACCATCAGATTCAGAAATAGGGTCCTCACAACATTCTCAACTCTATTGAACCCAGCATCTGTATAACAAAATGTCAGTTTAGTAAGATGATTTGATTACCAGTATGTAAATTTAGAGTCAAAAGTTAAAGTAAACCAACACTAAAGATGGGAAATAATGGTACTTGGATAGATGGAGGCTGGTGCTAATCCTTGTATATATACAACTGAAATAATTAGCCAATGTGATTATAAATTATCTGCAAAATACCAAGTGTTAAATACTCAAATCCATATGCAAGGAATGCATCTTGAAACATAGGGCTCGTGTTACAATAGCGAGAAGGATACTGGTGGTAAGCCTGAAAACGTAGGCAACTATATGAACTCTGCAGCACAAAGGATCAACCCTATCAGACAAAAAAGAAACAATAATAATAGAAAAGTACAAATGTACAGTTGTATTCATGAAAGCAAAAGAAAGAATCTGTAACCACTCAACAAACAATAATAATCCATAAGCCTATGTGATCACTATACGCATGTAATAAAGAGTGAAATAAGGAATCACTAATCACTCTACAAACTTGCAACTCAGTACGGCAAGCTATATAATAAAAGTGTCGGGATAGTATACCTCGGGTACTTACGGATCCGGCCTCTACGAGAAGGCCCATGGCCCATCAATGGCCTACGAAGGACTTAACCAAATCAAAGACGACAACCCGGCCCCCAGAGGTCGGGAAACTCGAGCCGACCGCTTCCAGCACCTGCGCCAGAATCACCAACACAGTCTCAACCCCCGAAGGCTGAGACTGGATGACGACAAGACTTGACCGCCCGCCCGAGGGCCGGCCACCGCTCCAACGGCCATGACTGACGGACAAAGAGATTCCTGACAACGTACAGCAAGAAGAAAAGCAGCTCAGAAGATGGTAAAGTAACCAGGCTGGGGCGGTAAAGCATTCCAGAAGCATGTAAAGCAATCCGACAGGAGGAAAAGTTGCCCGCTGGACGGTAAAGCCAAACGGTAAAGTAACTTTTGTCCCCCCCTGGTGGACAGAAGGACGATCAAAAGACGCCGACCATCTGCTCCAGCGCCAGCGGGCACCAGAGGATCAAACCCACCGAAGACCGTGGCCCCACCTGTCAGGAGGTCACTCGATTCCGTAGGTGCCAAACCATGTAACCCTGGTTCGGCCCTATATAAAGAAGACACCAGAGACGCTAGTTCACGAGTTATGCCAAGTTAGATTCAAGCCATTTCACTGTAACGCGTGCTAGAGCAGATGGTCGGCGTCTTTCGATCAGGGACGCTAGTTCACGGGTTATGCCACGTGTGCTAGGGATCTTGGATCGAATCAAGACCCTTCCGCCATTGTACTCGTGTTTTTGAGTTCATACGATTTGATCTCTCTCGCCCATGGACGTAGCGTATTACGCCTCGCCGGCGGCCCGAACCAGGTTAACTCTCGAGTCTTTTGTAGATTAGGCCATTTCAAATACGAAGAGCGCACCGATGCTCTCTTCGATTACATAAATTTTACTGTGCTAGTGGTCAGAACACCACAGTTGGCGCGTCAGAAAGAGGGTTTTGTGGTGCATTTTCGCTTCGCTTTTCGATGGCTTCGATTTTCGCCTTGTTGGGAGAGATTTTGATCTCTCGCCTGAATTTTGAGAGTTTTGCGGTTGCCATCGCTCGTGACGATCGACCATGGAACATCCTCGTTTTCGCTGTCGACCAGGCCTTCCGTTTTGGGAGCCTGGATTTCGTTGCCGACAACGGCGGCGAGCTTCGTCTTCAGGCTCCGCGCAAGCGGCACTTGCCTCCGTGACATTTGCCTCGTCGTCGTCTGCCTGACGATGTGCTGGGCCATGACCCGGCCCGGGAGTGTTTCATGCTCAATGCTCCCAAGGCCGCAAAGAACCCTACTCCCGGCAAAGACCTCGACAACGACCCTTCTCCACATTGTCGCACTCTTTCCATCGTCGAAGATGCCCTCCGACGTAAATCTGCTGCCGGGGGTGATGCTCAGGTTAAGGGTGCCGCTGCTACGAGCGGTGACATCCGAGCCCGGGCTCATTCCACTTATCAGCAGATAATAGACGACGATACGCCCATCTTCGACACGCCATACGAGAACCTAGCGGCGGCGGCTTATGTCCTCCATGAGTCCGCCACGCCCGACAACCTCATGCTTAAGAAGATCTACGATCATCTATGCGTCTATCTCAACGGCGCGCTTCAACACCTTGAACCATCGCTTCGACACACTCTGAGGCGCACAGTTCTCACCGGCCAAGCGCCGACCGACGATGTCCGGCCCGCGATAGTCGTCGCGGTCGGGCCGAGGCACAAGATCCCTATGCACCGGCTAGCAATGTTCACTGACACCTCAGAGAGCATCGTGACGCTCATCACATGATCGACACGCGAAAGCTAGCCAGGAGCGAGCGCTACACCGAGTCCATGCGAGAACGATCTCTCGACCGTCGCGGCCGTTGGCACAGCTACGACCACATTCAGAGCCTCAGCCCGGACGAGGTCGGGCCTCAGGCGTTCGGGTCCCAGATCCAGAGAGCACCCTCTCTGCAGAGATTCCGCACTCCGACAAACATCGTCAGATACACCGATGAGACCAACCCTGCTCACTGGCTTGAGGATTATCGTCTTGCATGCAGAGCTGGGGGTGCGACGACTTGTTCGCTATCCAGTACCTGCCACTCTTCTTGTCTGACTTGTCTAGGGGGTGGCTCAAGCACCTTCCCGAGGGCAGCATCCGTGACTGGTCTGACCTCCGTCGGGCCTTCATCGGCAGCTTCTAAGGGAGCTACACGTGTCAGGGTAACTCCTGAGATCTGTAGAACTGCAAGCAGAACCCCGACGAATCGCTCTGTGAATACATCAAGCGTTTTTCGCACAAGCGAAACGAGCTGCCCGACGTGAGCGATGCCGATGTCATCAACGCCTTCACCTGCGGCACGACATCCAAGGCGCTCGTCCACAAGCTAGGATGTAAAACCCTCGGACGGCGCGCGCTCTTCTCGACATCGCCACCACGTTCGCCATCGGAGAGGAGGCCGTCCAGACCAACTTCGACAGGGATTGGACCAAGGACAAGGACAATTCCAAGGCTGACCGCAAGAATGACAATTGTCCAACCGGCATTTCGACCGTAGGGGTGACCGGACGGGGGGGGGGGCTGCTCGAGCAACAAGAAGCAGAGGAACCGCTAGCATGATGAAGAGTTTGTGGGCGTCATCGAGCGACAGCCCCGACCCCAAGCAAAGAAGCCGGTCAACCACAACAACCACTTCGAAAAGATGCTCAACAAGGCCTCCACCAACCACACAACCCCCGTCAAGCACACCTTGCAAGACTGGCACCTAATGCGAGCGTTCTACAGAGGTCATTTCTGACCCGACTTCCGCCAACCTCAAAATCCCGACCCTCCTACGAAGGAAGCCGAGGACAACGCTGACAATGCCTTCCCCGAGCCGGAGGACTGCCTGATTATCTTTGGTCGACCAGTGGCTTATGAGTCATAGCACCACCAGAAGCAGACATGGCGGGAGGTCAATCTCACTAACCCCGTTGTGCCCACCTACCTCAAGTGGTCGAAGGCCCCGATCACTTTCGATAGGTCTGACCACTTCGACTACATCCCTCAGCCAGGGCGCCTGCCCTTGGTGCTCGACCCGATCATCGGCACCACGCGCCTGACAAAAGTTTTCATGGATGGCGACAGTGCTCTCAACATCCTTTACATTGACATCTTCAAGACCATGAGGCTCTCGGAGTCCGACCTTTGTCTGAGTCATGTTCTTTTCCATGGCGTCATCCCTGGGGGCAGCGCAATGCCTCTGAGTCAGATTACCTTGTCAGTCACCTTCGGCGACCATGAAAACTTTAGAGTAGAAAAGCTCACCTTCAAAGTGGTCAATTTCTTCGACGCCTATCACGCCATCCTCGGCCGACCAGCCTACACCAAGTTCATGGCCGTCCCCAACTACATCTACCTTAAGCTCAAGATGCTAAGGCCCATGGGTATCATCACTGTAATGTCTCGCTTCAAGCATGCTCTCGCCTGCAAGAAAGAAATCTATGGGCTAGCCGTTGCCCTCACGGGGTCGGCCCAATTCGAGGAGATCCACAACTCCAACGTGTTGGCCGAGACCCTCGACTCCAAGCCTTCAACCTCTACGTCCTTCAAACCAGCCGACGACTCCAAGGAGATCGTCCTCGACAACGCTGATCCGACCAAGAAGGCCAGGCTCTGGACAACGCTTTCTAAAAAATAGAAAAGCGCACTCGTCAACTTCTTCGTTCGGAATCGAGATGTCTTTACTTGAGCACCATCCGATATGCTAGGCATCCCGACTGGTGAAGCAACATCTTCGAGGCTTCGACGACGAGAAGCGCCGCGCCATTGGAGAGGAAATCACCAAGCAGCTAGATGCTAAGTTCATCCAAGAGGTCTACCACCTTGAGTGGCTGGCCAACCCTGTAATGGTTAAAAAGAAGAATAAAAAATGGAGAATGTGTGTTGATTACATAAGTCCCAACAAAGCATGCCCAAAGGATTCGTGTCCTTTGCCGCGCATAGATCAGGTGGTCGACTCCACCACCGGCTGCGAAACGCTTAGTTTTCTTGATGCGTACTCGGGTACCATCAAATATTCATGTGCGGCTCCGACAAGTCGGCTACGTCTTTTATCACACCGTTCTGCTACGTCACCATGTCATTCGGCCTCAAGAATGCTGACGCCACGTATCAGCGCTGCATGCAGAAGTGCTTCCATGACCAACTAGGTCGGAATCTAGAGGTCTACGTCGATGACATCGTCATCAAGACTCGGCAAGCTGCCAACTGCATTGAAGATCTAGAGGAGACTGTCGCCAAACTCTGAAAGTTCCGCATCAAGCTCGACCCTAAGAAGTGTGTCTTCGGCGTCCCCTCTGGCAAGCTTCTTGGGTTCGTCATCTCAGAACGCGGCATCGAGGCCAACCTCGAGAAGATCGCTGCCATCCGCAACCTCGAGCCCATCAACAATGTCAAAGGGGTACAGAAGCTCACTGGATGTTTGGTGGCACTCAGCCGTTTTATCTCTCGACTGGGTGCAAAGGCTATGCCTTTTTACCGACTCTTTCGAATGTCCGATCGCTTCATTTGGACCGTCGAGGCCCAGGAAGCATTCGACCAACTCAAGACCATCCTGTCTATCCTGCTGGTCCTAACCTCTCTGACCCCAGGTGAGCCACTGCTCCTCTACATCTCCGCGACTGCAAAGGTTGTCAGTACCACCCTCGTCATCGAGCGGTCAGAGGATGTTCGGGCCTCGAAGGTCCAGCGGCCCGTCTACTTTATCAGTGAGGTATTGACCGATGCCAAGACTCGCTACATCCAGGTGGAGAAGCTGCTCTACGTCGTCCTCATCACCAGCCGCATGCTCCGCCACTACTTCGACAGCCACTCTATCCGAATGGTGACGAGTTTCTCGCTTGAGGAAATCATCAACGGCAAAGACGTGGTCGAGCGTATCGCCACATGGGCTATGGAGCTCATGGGCCATAACATCACCTATGTGTCTCGACAAGCCATCAAATCACAGACCTTCACCGACTTCATTGCCGAGTGGACCGAAGCTCAAGAGCTGCCAGCCCCCACCGACTTTGAGCACTGGACCATGTTCTTCGATGGCTCCTATAGGTTGAGAGGCTCGGGGGCTGGTGTTGTCCTCATCTCCCCCAAGGGAGACATGTTCCGGTATGTCTTGCAGATTCATTTCTCTGCCTCCAACAACGCCGCCAAGTACAAAGCTCTACTCCATGGCCTCTGAATGGACATAACGCTTGGTGTTCGACGGCTCCACGTCAAGGGCGACTTCAAGCTCGTTGTGAACCAAGTCATGCAGATATCAAGCTGCCAACACCCCAAGATGGAGGCTTACTGCCAGAAAGTTCACAAGCTCGAAGACAAGTTTGACAGGCTCGAGCTCCATCACATTCTACGCCGCGACAACGAAGCAGACGGCACCCTAGCTAGAATAGCCTCGGGGTGGGATCCTTCCTCGAAGTCCTCTCCAAGCCAACAATCAAGCTCAAAGACGATGCCGTCGACCCCCAGCTCGAGGCGGCAGTCGGCGAGCAAGCTCTGACCCCTAGGGCGGAGGTTATGGCCGTCATCCCTGACTGGTCACAGGACATCTTCGCTTTTCTCCAAGACGGCACTCTTTCAGCCGACACCAACAAGGCCCGACAGGTCTCACGTCGAGCCAAAACCTACGTCATCACCGAGAAACCAAAGCCGACACCAACAAGGCCCGCCAGGGGTTCTATTGGCCCACGGCGTTCTCTAACACCGAGAAGCTTGTTCGCACCTGCAGAAGCTGTCAGTTTTACGCCCAACAGACGCATCTGTTGGCCCAAGAACTCCAGACAATTCGAATCACTTGGCCCTTTGCGGTCTAGGGGTTCGACATCTTTGGGCCTTTCCGACCAGCACCTGGGGGCTTTACCTACCTCTTCATCACCGTTGACAAGTTCACCAAGTGGATCGAAGCCATGCCAATCCCCTGCATCAGCTTCGACCGAGCCGTCGAGTCATCTGCGACATCATCTGCCATTTTGGAGTCCCGCACTCTGTCATCACCGACAATAGTACACAGTTTACCGGCCACATCTTTCAGGAATTCTGTGAAGAGTACCACATCCGACTCGACTTCACTTTTGTGGCCCATCCGAGGACCAACGGTCAGGTTGAGCGCGCCAATGGGATGGTGCTCCAAGTATTGAAGCCTCGGATCTACGATTAAGTTAGGCAGGCGGCTGGGCGGTGGGTCAAGGAACTCCTGTTTGTGTTGTGGGGACTACGAATGACCCCCAATAGGGGGTTTACCCCCTTCTTCATGACCTTCCCGAGGGTTCGAGCCTACGATGAAGAAAGGTCGGAAGCGGCGTGGCAAGATGCCTTGGACCAGCTAGAGAAGGCACGCGACGTGGTGATCCTACGATCGGCCAAGTACCAATAGAGCCTACAATGAAATAGAGCTTACAATGACTACACGCTCGACGCGTCAAGGGTAGGGCCTTCAACATCGGAGACCTTGTGCTCAAGAGGGTGCAGGACAAGATCAACCATCACAAGTTGTCTCCACCCTGTGAGGGACTCTATGTAATCAAACGAGTCCTAAGGCCCGCCGTCTACAAACTGGCGACCAAAGGCAGCAGGGAGCTAGCCCACACATAATAAAATCAGCTAACTTTTTTGTGCACATCTCATTTTTATTTACCTAACTACGTTGGACGGCGAAGCATCGCCTGCCCCCCCCACCCTTCACCGCCCGGGGGCTACTCTTAGTGTCCCTGTCTAAGGGTCAGATCGTTCGCCCTTCTCGTTTTTCTCCAAGGCTCCGTGCCTCATTTTTCACTAAGGCTCCATGCCTCGCTTTTCGCCAAGGCTCTGCGCCTCGTCACCCCTAAGGCTCCGTGCCTTTCTTCCATTTCTTCGGAGACCGACCCCTCGACCCGTGCCTAGCTCATGGGTGACCCTCAGACATGCCAAAGTGGACAATTAGCACTTTTGTTTAAGTTTTTCCTCGCGGCTAACGATTGAGGACCTGGTGTTGGTGACGCTCTACGGCTGTATCGAGCCTGACACTCGACCCTACGAGCTATACCCGACCTATTCGATCAATCAACGCCCAACGGATTACGAAAAACGCTAAGTGTGATGCACTGAAGGGGTCAGAAACAGCAATTCGCATAAAAACAAACACGAAAGTTCACATTGTTTTGCAGGAAATTATTGACAGACAAGTTCCTAACAGCAGAGATAACTACACGCGAGGAGGCAAGTGCCCGAAGCGCTCTCGATGGAAGTTCTGCCTCTAGTGATAGTCGGAGATGATATTCTGAGCTTGGGGCTTCACTTCGTCGTTCAGCCACAGCATCTCTGCCTCCGACGTCCCAGCGGTGAATCCTTCGGAGATGCGCCCGAGGTCGGCGTCGGGATAGTGCGACCGAGTGTGTGCCAGGGTCAGTGACGCTCCATCACGCAGCACCACCACCAGCTCGGAGCTGATGAGCCCCGAGAGCAGATGCAGCACCCGGACTGCGTGATCTGTGGCAATGGAGCCCTCGCGAGCGTCGAGGAAGACTTGGCGCAGCTAGGAACGAACTCCCCCGTGCAACGTTTGGAACTCGCGGACCGCATCTACATCTAGCACATCACTAAGGGTCCGACCCCCAAAACTCAACGAGCAAAGTAAGTGCTTATCATCCCGATCCTTCCTCACAGCTTCGGCTGCAGCACGTTCCTCTGCCAGCTCCCGTCGAAGCTGGGCCACCCCCGTCTCATAGGCCTCCCGCCTCGGCGTCTAGGTAGCAGCCGAAGACTCCCTCAGCCCTGCCAAATCTGTCGAGAGCTCCTTTACCTTGTCGTCGGCCACCGCAACGCGTGCATTCGAGGCATCTGGGCCCTCCCAGGCAAGGCGGCAGAACTCCTCGGATCGAGCGAGGGTGCCTTTGTTCAACTCACGAGTACCCTCGGCGGCGCGCGTTTGGTTCTGCAGCTCCTCCATTTCCACAGTCTGCCGGTCGATCTACTGCTTGAACTCTGCATGACGCGGTGAATCTCAATACGCTGACCGACCAAACAAGCTAAAGGACGCGAGCTCCTCCGAGAGCTTGGACTTCTCCGTGCGAAGCCGGGCCGCCTCCTTCTGGGTCTCGATGCCTTGCTCGAAGGAGATCTGGGAGCTGAGTTCGGTCGCCTCAGCAGTTCGGTGCTGGTCGGCAGCAACCTTCCTGGCCTCCTCGAAGTCGGCACGAGTCTTCCCCAACTCTTTGCGCAGCGCGTCGACCTCAGCCAGGAGAGGCTCTTGCAAGGGGTGACCCGCCGCTTGACGGAGAGTCTCCTGCATAAGACCCTTCACTCAACATCGCAACAAACTAAGGTTCGTAAAAACCAACTCAACAGAAATTTTAACTTACCCGGCACTGCTAGGGATCTAAAAGAGGTCTCGACACTCAGACATATACTCCAACGAGCCACTGAGGCCCGAGAGAGCCTCAACATCAAGGTGACTCGCTACCGATGCTTGGCTATCGAGGTGGGCCCAGGCCTCTCTGACTGCCTCATCTGAGGAAACAGGAGCAGGAATTAGACCCGCTGCTGGTCCATGATGATCGGCGGCGTCGGCTCCCTTGTAACTTCCGTCGCCTTGGGCAGCACCGGCCCTGTCGACCCGTTTGCGGTGGTGACCGACTCCACCAAGTTCTGCGCCTACGGCTTCGACCCTTCAGAGGCTTGGGGAAGTTTTGGCTCGTCCGACCCCGCTAGAGCGAGGGCCGGAGACTGCACCTGCACCTCTGACTCACCAGCAACAGACGCTAGCGATGATGGCGGCGTCGGCTCCTTAACCCCCACGGCGGGAGACGATCCCAGCTCTGACGCTAGCGATGATGGCGGCGTCGGCTCCTTAACCCCCACGGCGGGAGACAATCCCAGCTCTTGGACCACCCCGACACTTGCGCTCAGGGGCTAAGCTCCACCCGCTCCGACATTGATGCTTGGGGGCTGCACCTGCACTTCCCCGACATCAACATCCGCGGCCTCGGCATCAGCACTCGAGGGCTGCACTTGAACTTCCCCGGCGTCCATGCTCGGGGGTTGCACTTGGACTTCCCGGGCATCATCACCCGGGGGCTAGACTTCACCGTTCCTGGCCTCTGCATCCGGGGAAGGGGAAGTGCTCTCTTCACCCGCTTCTTCCCCCTCCTCAGGTATTGGCTCGGGCGATGGCGGTGCGGCTCCACCAGCTGCGGGCTCAACAGCCACCGCACTTCGCGCAGGCGACGATGACGAATGCACAACAGACTGTGTCGACCCGATGGTTGCGGTCTCCCCCTCGGACGCAGAGCCCGCCGCATGGGCCTGCGTCGCAGCAATCGAAGACGGGGAACTGCACGAACAAACGAGCACGATCACGACATAACCGGCAGTAAGACAAACTTAACTAAAAATGCAGGGACTTATGCTCGCGATACTCGGACTGGGAACGGGAGGCCCCAGCTCGACGCCGACTGTCCAATCCTTGGCCCTGTAGTGACGGCCACTGCAGGCGCCTGGGGTCGACGGAGGTCTCGACCACCTCCATCCTCGTCCTCTTCAAAGAGGGCTCGGCTACGTCGTCCCACTCCCTTTGGCAGTGAATGCGCTCGTTTAGAGGCACGTCGTCCGAAATGAGTTGTCCAGCGCGATGCCGGCAGAAGGCCCCGCTACAGCAGGGGCAGCCGCAGCAGGGACAGGGGCAACCACCCTGACCCGACCTACGAAGCCGACCCAGCGGTTTAGCTTGGAGCAGCCGGCCCGGCGCTCGGGGCCACAGGCTCAGTGCCTAGAGCAACCTGCTCCGCACCTTGGGCTGCTGGCTCGGCGCTTGGAGCAGCTGGACCCACAGCCACGACCACGATAGGAGTCGGCGCGTGCGACGGCGGGATACCCTCCTACGACAATCACATACGCAAGCCTAAGACTACGACGACTATGCTACACTATCTCAACGATCAACAGAAGGAAGGTGATGCGACTCACCAGTCTTCCTGCCTGGTGCCCCACATCTAGAGGGGCCGGTCCGCCAGCCATCTCGGTCACCACGTCGCCCTCCAGGATCCGGCCCAGCCGCATAATCATGCTGTCCACCGATACCTCGAACCGGATCATCTCCCGCATGCCGTCGAACCGGCCTATGTAGTCGCACAAGAGTCGAGGACGCAGGTGGAGAGGATGGACACGGCGCTTGACGAAGGTTGCGACGAGCTTGATGCCATTCAAGCCATCTTCCTAGAGCTCCTCGATCCGACGGAGCAGCGGGTCCAGTTCTTCTTTCTCTTCGGCGATGAGCCTCGCGCCCCCGTGTCCAAGACTTGGACGAGCTCATCGCTGAATGGCGACAGGCTGGGGGTGGCACTGTCGAGGTAGAACCAACCCCGTGCCACCCCTTCAATGACTTCTTCAGCGGAACGTCGAAGTACTCCGACGCTCGGTTGTTGCGGAGGCAAATCCG
>BCLG01000348.1:27088-41215 GCA_001602295.1 Zoysia matrella | reverse complement strand
GCATGTGCAGCGCGTGGCGCCGCGCGCCCGTAATGTTCGTGCCAGGCGGCATGTGAGGAGAGAAGGAAAAAGGACGCGGGCGGCACAAGGCCAGGCCGGTGTTGGGCTAGGAAAAAGAAAAAAGAGGAAGCAGGCTGGGCTAGGGAAGGAAAAGAGAAGAAGGAAGGAGCACCGGCCCACTGTCCAAAATTTGTATTGAATTTAAAGAAGTTGAATGGATTTGAAATTCCAAAAGAATTTGGTGTGTTTAGAATTCAATTGCAATGCAACAAAACAAACGGTAAAAACAAATAAAACAAAAAGAGTCAAACACTCGTCACACTTTCAAATTTTAGTAGTTTCAAAATTTTCAAATTAGCTAGGTTTTAATTTAGTGAGAATTTTACCTTTTGAAACAACAAAGAAATGAGAAGATGAGAAGGAGAAAAAAAATATTAAAGTGATTGTTAATTTTTTTTTAAATTATGCATTTTTAAACTCCTAAAATTTGAGACGTCACACCTCCCCGTCGGCGTGCCCCAGCTGCTGTCCGTCCTTCCCTCCGGCCCCCTGCCCCTGCTCCTCTTCCCTCCGGATCCACTGCTGCAGCCCCAGCGTGTGCCCAATCCTCTTTACTCCGACGACCTCACCCTGCTCTCCGCCCAAGCTCGCCAGCAGCCCCAGCCTGCGCCCCTCTGCTCTGCTCCGACGACCTTGCCCTGCTCCCCTCCTCTTTGGTGCCCAACGACCCCGCCCCAGCTCGCCACCAGCCCTAGCCTGCGCCCCAACGCTCTGCTCCGACGACCTCGCCCTGCTCCCCTCCTCTTTGGTGCCGAACAACCCAGCCCCAGCTCAAGCGACCCTGCCCCTGCCCCTCCTCTCCAACGCATTCAACCCCTTGGCCCTTCAACCCTAAGCCTACTGTCACCCCTCTGAGCGCAGCAACCCAACCCCGCCCAAATCTGCGTCTCAGAGGAGCTGCTGCTCTCCAAATGTCCTGCATCATGGGAAGGTCTTTATCAGTTTGGTTTGGTTGCCATCTTCATTGAAGGGGATACAGGTAGTTTTGTGGTGTCCCAGTATACCAATAAAATATTATCTCTAGAGTAAATAGTAATTATGGATGCTTATTTGTTGTAATGACTTTGTGTTCCAGAGAAGTGACACCGGTAGCAGTTTTGTTTGGCTCCTCTACTGCATCCCTTCTACCGGCAAGACTAGTATTGTTTTGGATCTAGTTAGTTCTGTTGTTGATTTGAGTAAATATTAACTACAACGTATGGCTAGCAAAGTGTTCTAGTTGAAAGCATGTTCTAATTGTTGCATCCATTTCTAGGAAATTATCGGAGAACGAAAGGGGGAGATCCACATCAAAGGAGCTGCTGCTGAAGAAGATTCGCATTCTACGTGGGCTGTAGGTGAGAATAAAATCTCTCATTGCTTGCTTATTTGATTGAATGTGTTACCAGCTCATTGTTTTGCTTATTTGATTGAATGTGTTGCCAGTTTGTTTGATATGGTATGCTTGCCTCTGAATATTTGTAGTTAATTGAATATGACATAGTCTTGATTTAACTATAATTACTATGTTTGGTGTAAATTTTTTCTCAGGTTTAGTGTTGCAATATTAGGCATGTCAATAGAGGATCATAGCTGGATGTATGAAGGTTGGAATGCTAATGGCTGCCATTCTGAAGTTTGGGTGCGCAACACTAATTCTTTTCTAGACCAAGCTTTCAATGGTATCCCTAATGCTGAAAAATCAGGAGTAATTTGCCTTTGTTCCGAATGTCGTAATAGAGTTAGACGGAGGAGGGCTGTAATGAGCATGCATTTGAAGAGAGGTTTTATGCCGGGTTACCATAGATGGACTGAACATGGTGAGCATTGTTAGTTCATCCGCATCAGGAGTTGCATCTTACAATGATGATGGGTTAGATGAAATGTTGGGCGAAATGGGTGATGCAATGCAAACAGATAATGTAGAGGAGGAACCAGCGGCAGATGCTAAAGCATTTTATGATATGTTGTCTGCGTCAAAAGAGCCACTCCATAATTCCACTCGTGTTTCTCGCCTAACAACAGTAGCACGATTGATGGCAATTAAATCATAACACAATCTGACCGGAGAATGCATCAATAAGTTACTTAAGCTTTTTGGTGATGTGCTCCCTGAGAATCACAAATTACCAAATAACTTGTATGAGTGCAAGTGTCTCCTTAAAGGTCTGAAAATGCCATATTTCAAGATAGATGCATGTGTAAGGGGTGGTGGGCATGGAGAGTGAGGAGGTGAGGCAAGGGGTCGAGGGACTGGGGGAGGTGGCGCGGCGCGAGCAGAGGTGGGGAGGCGGGGCGTCAGGGGAGGGGCAGAGGCCGAGTCGGGGAGAGGGTGCGTCAGGGAAGGCGGCGCAGCACGGGTGGGGACAGGGAGGCGGGGCGTCGGGGGAGGCGTGGCGCGGGTAGAACGAATGATAAACGGAGACGATCTATGCGCCGGTTTAATCGGACGAATGAAACTATTAGGGTGGGTGGCTCCATAGCAATTGAGATTAGGTTTTTAGTGTGGAGTGATTATATAAATATATAGATTATAGATTATAGATGCTCACTCCACGTGCACTCTGTTGAGACTTCGGACCTTTTTTCTTTGGTCTGTGGGCTGTGAGACTTTGGACCTTTCACTTTGGTGCATGGGCTGTGAGACTTTTGGACTTCTCTTTGGTGCGTGGGATGTCAGACTTTGGCCCTTTCTCTTTGGTGTGTGGATTGTGATACTTTGGGTTTTTTTATGAGGACATTTATTCATTAGATACATATAATGCTTCTCCATCTACTATATAAATGGTTCAATCACAGGAGTTCGTACACAACAATTGAATTTAGAGGTGAGCCCGTTTTTAATCACATGTTTTTTTCCTTTAAGAAGATTATTATCTAATGAATTTAACATGATTAGAAACATTGGAGACGGTCAAAGTAAGCATGAAGAAGGACTTGAAGATGTTCAATACCAGCAAGGATAAGTTCAATCTCGAAGAAGATTCAAACCAACTGAGAGTCGAGTTGCCCCCGGCTTTAGAAGTAATCTGCACTAGAATGGACGATCAGGTCGCATATATGATCCATTTTAGTTGTTCTGAATATGGTTGGAAAGCTAAGAAAATAACCTTTACAATGCCACCAGTCTCATCTGCAAATTTGACGGGAGTCATCGAGAATCATTAAAACAAGTTGATATCCAGAAACTACCTTTGCTGCGACACTATCTTTTGCCCTTTGGGCCATGAATCGTTTCTATAGCCATTAGTATTAGAGTTTGTCTCTTAAGAACGTTCCAACCTCTATAGAAACAGTAACCGTTGTCATTAGACTCAGGTTTTGCTTTGATTAATCTGTTATTAAATAGTTTCGCTGTTAGACGGTTTGTGTGATCACAAGATTGTGCGTTTAATTTAGATTTCGCATTTGTCGCTGTTAGACGGTTTGTGTGATCACAAGATTGTGCGTTTAATTTAGATTTCGCATTTGTGTTGCGTTCTTTTTTGTTCTTACTTCTGTTCTTTGATTCGCAGGCTGAGATTAACCTTTTTGCTGAGGTCAATCGTGTATTGCACGGTTGATAACCAGAGAAGAAGTGGTGTTACGGTTGTGAGGTTTGAATCATGTTGATTTGAGGCAGGATTGATTTTTTGTTGCATCTCCACCAAATCGAGAGTTACCACGACCTGACGAAAGATCGGAGATCATGAACACATCAAGTGGTAATTAGAGCTTCGGGTATATCATCAAGTGCACCTCTACCGTTGTCGATTTTGAATTCTTCCTATCATTGACAAGAAGCCACCGCACAAAAAAATAACGGTAGATTGTTAGGTGTTCTCCCTGTCCAAACTATATTTAGCCTTTGCATAGTTCTATCTCAGAGTTTTTAGTGTTGAATTTGTGTCTTCAGATCATGCTTTGGTTACTGGTTTTTGAAATCGTTTTGCATCCAGTTGTTTTTTTAAGCGTTCATTGGTTGCGTCATTTATATCTGCTATCGTGTCACATTTGTTATTTTTTTTTATTAAAATTTTATTTCACCCACCCAGCTCATATTTCGACCACAATTAGATCCACCTTTCCATATTCTTTCATAATTCACCTTTTCTTAATTTTTCGTTGTTGAATCATTCACAAAATTGCCACCCATTTGCATCACGATTGTGTTTCGCACCTTTCAAAAATATATCTCGAGCACCTTACAGTAAAACAGGCATAACTTTTATATACGAACTCAGAATTGGGAGATTTTTTTTAAAAAAATCTCATAACGAAAAGATGCATTTGGCTCTCCCCTGCTTTGCCGAGTTTGAAAAAAATTTGTGAGGCCAAATACCCTTTAGAAGAGGGACTTTCTGATGTTGCAATTTCCAGCACTTAATATCGGACAACTCTGTGATTTTTCACAGAACACATCATTGATTAGATCAATCTGAAACTTCTTGACATTCCTATTTTTGTGCCTTTAGTCAATAGAAAAATATATAAAATTCGAAATAAAAATAAAAAAATGACCATATAAAGGGCAAAACTGTTTTATGCTACATACGTCATGAGTCTTCTTTGTTGATCTTCGGAGCTATGTCTGTTGTTGATCTTTGTGTCATGTCAATTGCTCACATTTGGATTCTTGTTAAGATTCGGCCAACTAGCAACTGTAATTACAGACTTAGAACACTTGTTCAGCTGGCATACAAAAACTAAAATGAGCCAAACTCAAGCATACGGTGAAGCTTGCCAGCCTGATGAGTTATGTTCAGTTAGGCTTGATATGGCTCGTTAAGGCAAATAATTGTTATTTTTTATTTATCTAATTTAACAATTTAATAGTTTAAAATAACCTTTTATACAATACTCTCTTTATTTCTCTTTTCTTTACTTTTCCTTTTTTATAGTGCGCACTACTTTTTCCATTTCTTAATCTTTGTGCCCAAAAATCAAAACAGCAATCTTCTTAGGCCCTATTTGTTTTCACTAGGGATTAAGGGAATTTATTGGATTATAAAAATCTATACAAAAGCTAGATTATGAAAAGCTGTGAGATTGTGGACAAGAGGTTATGTGTGGTGCGAGACAAAATCTAACAAAACCTGGGGGAGGATTGATTGTGAGATTCAGGATTTTGGGGCTGCAGCTTGTGGAATCTGAAATAAAATCTAAGCTGTTTATTTTCACTAGCACTACTAGAAGCAGAATTTCAAAATTTTCATTGGAAACAAACAGGACCTTAGGCTGGAATAGTAGCAACTTCCTACTCCATTATCTGCTAGGAGCTAAATTACATGCAGATCAGGTTGTTATATTATCCCTCTAATAGGATTGGAATGCCTGATCTTCCGATTATATGATTGTAAGGATCGTGTTCGAAAAGACAGTTGAATTGGACACTACACTATTCAACTTTTCTAACACTTCTAGAAGACTAGTGATAAAGCAAACAACTCCTAGCAATATAGATACTAAGATAAACAAGAATACAATAGGAGAACAAAAATATGCACTAGATATGAAAGACTAGACTAGAAAAAACTAACATGCAAACTTATCAGGCAAAACACCAACAGGTAAGTAAAGCAATCAATCAACGCTACTTACAATAAGGTAAATACGATAAGTAAAGGACCAGAGAGAAGAGATGCTTAGTGATTTTTCTTAAGATCTCGAAAGGATGGCGTCTTTCTCTAATATTTATTAGACCACTCCCATTAGAGATTTGGCCCCTCCTGACATTCTCAAAACATTCTCAAAATAGTGCTCTTCTAAGGCATGTTTAACTCCTAGAGTGAAGACATCGATGATCCCCGCTGCCTTGATAATGCCTCCTTGTAAGAGCAAGCCACCAAAGTTTGTGTGCTCTCTCTTGGTGTCCTTTTGAAGTGAAGGACTTAAAATCGCTCATAAATTTGATATCATCTTTCACAATCTCTTTGAAAATCGGACGTCAATACCTAATCAATCTAGGCTGTCATACACCAAAAGTATATCTGGCTAAATGGGCCAAGCTAAATGGGTCGGCACGATGCCTAGCACGAACATGGCCTAGCATGATGGCCTGCTGGGCCGGGTCAGCCCGAAGCACTACATGGGACATGCCTAGGTCTAGGCGTAGGCCCGTTGGCATGGCACGAGCACGACCTGTTTAGGGTGGCCCGACTAGGCACGACGCCTGGCCCGCATAGACCATTAGGCCCAGCACGGAGACTGGATAAACTCGTGGGACTTTTATTTGAAATTTAACATTCAATACATATAGACCAATTTATGTTTAAAATTTAATATTTTAAGTATAATATAATAGCCCAGACGATGTGTGGGCCATACCTAAGCAGCAATCCGTTTATGCTTTCATTCTCATCTCGCGTAAAAGAGTTAACTTAAAATTACTATTCTGTAGGTCACTGGCGATTAAGTTGGTCTTTCCCTCTTTAAACTAGTAAGTTGAGACTATGCTTGTACATACTGAATGTGCAACATAAAAAGTTCACTTGAGTTGATTGTTTGACAAAAAATAAAAAGTTTTTGAAGCACAAAAGATATTGAACATATGCATAGTTCCATGGAACCAGAAAATAAAGTAGCAAGCTACAACCTAAAATAAATCAGGGATCAGGTTCCAGTTTTGGGTAAAGTAAGCCTAAGTGCAACCATGGTGTGATGCACTTTTGCTAATAGCTTAGCACAAACTCAAGAACATAGCATTATGTTTGTGAGACTTAAACTGTGCATATACTATCTCTGTTCTAAAATATAAGCATTTTTAGGTTTGGATAAGATCAAATTCTTTTACTTTTTACTAATATTATCTCGAAAATTGCATAATTTCTAATATAAAAATATATTTTTTATGAACGTTTTTTTCATAATAAATCCAAAAAATATAATTTTATATGATAATACATTATTAGTGGTTAAAGTGATAAAATTTTGACTTTGACTATACATAGAAATGGTTATATTATGGAACGGAGGTAGTATCAGATAAGAAAAAAAGAGCATGAAAACAAGCTCGAGCCCTCGCCTATGCTTAGCAATTCCAGATGCAGACACTGCCAGAGTAGAGGCTTGATAGGATCCAGCACAAGTGAAAAGCCATGTGATCAACATTATTCACAAGCATATCAAACACGAGCAACTAGTAAAATTAAAAAAGCGCACAACTATCTTGAAGAGAATTTCACATCCTAATGAAAATTACTGATGCATTAACTGTGAAAAAAAATAGGTCATTCATTTAACACAACACGTTTTGGTTCTGCTACATGCGAGGTAAATAAAAAATCATTACAGCTAAGTCAATTTAATATTAATTAATCGTTCTGACTATTCTAAAAAGATTCTGGCCCCATTTAACATCAATGTGCTGACCAGTTTCTGCATTACATATCTTTATATATTAAATGTCATGCATTCTCTTGAATGTTGTTGCTTCACGTCAGCCCAAAACCTTTCACGCATTTGGATTAAAAAAAGTAAAGATGAAGCAGCCATCACCTAGCAAAAATAGTCTCCACTTCTCTAAACCCTTCCTACTCCCTCAGTTTTCTATCATGACGTTGTTGCTTCAAAGTAAAGCCTACAATGAACTGTATCTTAGCATCTCCTTACATCCTGTTTGCTTGCAAAAATGACATTGCATAGTTCTAACCGACTTTGCATTTCTCGACAGAAAAGAATTGATTAGTTCAGGATTTTTGGTGGGATCAGATAGGATTATTTAGTGGTACGTGAGAATCCTTCAGCTTTTTAGTTCTTTATGCACTTTGTTTAGGAAACATAACTCTAGCGTCAACACAATTGTAGCATACTCCCTCTATTCTAAAATTGATATCGCAATTAACTTTTAACATCAACTTTGACTATTTGGGTTATTCAAAAAAATAGTTAAAATGTGAAAATTTGAAGATGCGATTCAGATAACTCTAATAATAAATCAAATTATAACAAATATATTATATTTACTAAATTTTTTTGAATAAGACGAACGGTCAAAATTGATGTTGGAAGTCAATGACGACATCAATTTAGGAACGGAGAGACTATATACTTATGCTGACTTGCACACCTTTCAATTTTGGCACTTGTGTTTATACAAATTAAAATATTAACTTTATGTGATTTCTTTTCAAATATATAGAGCCGCATCATCAATTTAAATTCAAGATCATCATATCAATCCTCTGATGCACAAAGAGCGTTGGATCTACATCTGTAGCTCTTAATTCTAGACCTTTTATAAAACCAGAAATAAAGTACAACTCCATCCTTCCACCAAACCTTTGGTCATTTAGCATTTAGGTCCTTAACAAAACATAAAATGTTTGTCGGGTCCTTCCAATTAGGTCCTTAACAAAACATAAAATGTTTGCCGGGTCCTTCCACCATCCAAAATTTTATACATAGATCATTTATGAATAATTCTTTTTAGCTAGCACAACAAGTGTCGCACTGTGACAAGGGCAATTGCTCTCCTGCTGTGGTGATTTTATTTGTTCCAATTGATAAAAGTAAGGAGTTGCTTTTGTACCTTATTATACTTCCTATCATCGGACCCGAGCTACTATTTATTTATTACGAACTACAACATTGTTACTTACTCTACTATGTGCTTCCTTCGAAACAAAATTTTAGAGAAATGATCAATTTTCTCTAGAACTCTTAATTTTTTTCTAAGTTTTAAATTTCTCAAATTTATTTGTGATTGAGATAAATCTACTTCACCCCCTCAGAAGTCTATGTAATCCCTCAAATATAAAACAAGACATTTCACACCTTTGACTATCCAAACCGTCTAGATAACTTTCGAAATTAATATTAGAAATGGTTCTGCTGATTTCATCCGTTCTAATATGTCACCATTGATTTGTAACATAAACTTTGACTATTAGTCATATTTATTTATTTTTTACAAATTTCATATATTTTGTTATAATTTGCTTTATCATTAAAGTTATTTGAATCACAACTTAAAATTTAACATGGTAGTACATATGGACAATGACATAGATATAAGAGATTAACTATAACTATTTTGGCAAATCAAATCAACTTCTTTGTCTTACAAGTATATACTACAACTAAGGACCTTTATATGTTATGAAAATGTATATTTAGATAACTTAAATGTTTTATTTTCTAAAAATGCTCTTTGGTTAGTATGAGAACTAGGATTTAATCTTTTTTCCATTTATAACTCTGGTTCAAAAAAAAAGTTGCTGTGGACAATGTTTTAGTCAAACATTAGAAATATAAATTACAAATAATTTTAAATTTATTAAATTACAAAATATGAGAATCATACGTTTAGATTTGTTTTAAAAATACTTTCATAAAAATATACATGTGCTATTTTTTATTAAATATTTTTATAGATAATAAGAGTCTAACTTATGCTTTGAAGACCGTGTTGACAACTTTTTTTTGAGACCGGAGTATATGTTTATGAACTTTGTCAACTATGTCAAGCAAACTACATGTTCATTTGTTACATAATAAATTTAAAATATGCTGCTTCAACTAGGGTGCAAAACAAAAATATACACGAAGAGCGCGACAATTGCGCGCAAATTTTCTAGTAGGAAGTCAAAATTTTCAAAAACAAAAAGCTTGCCATACTCCGCACCTTCAGCTCAAAAGTTTCACACATCACACATTGATAGTCACCTGCAATGGATAAATGAATTGTTCGTGTAATCTAAAGAAAGGTGTTTGACTAATTAAAAACATATGCAATTTGACTGATTAAAGTGTTTGATTAATTAAAAATATACTATACAATTTGACTTGAAGAGCGATGTTGAAGCAGAAACATCAGCCAATGGACATCAGGGGAGTAATTCCACACCTGAAGCTGATGCTCAGGCCAAATGCACCATAAGTTGCAGTCCTTGTAGCTTGAAATCGATGCAGTATGTACCATTAAACGCTCAAAAACAAGCAGCTTCCTGATCACACCGAGCAAGGCGATTCCCAAGGAGAAATCCTTCAGCAAGCACTTACCTAAAGAAAGCTACAGCACAAATTTAGAACACAGGAACAAAGCTTTATTAACTTGAATAAAAATGAATATTTAGTAGGTTTGGGTTGCCTAATACATTTTATTCAACATTTTATTCACAGATCAGTAATTGTTTTGGCTCTACATACGGGGAGAGACAGCATACCAGCTCCACGAATTCCTTTTGAACTGGCAGATTTCATTGAGGGAGTGTTGTCCATCCAATGAGTGGCTTGTTCTTCTGTGCTCTGGTGTGGTGTGAGGGGATGAGGGCATGAGCTGCTTGATCGGCCTCGACTTAATTTACTGTATATTGCTTGGCAACAAGAGAGGTCTCTAGAAGCCATGGCCAGGGCGCGTGGATTCAAATTTGGTGCTCAAAAATTGAATTTTGAGGGCGGGCACACAGAAAGGGATGGTTTGGGAGAGGAGTCATACCTGCTGCTGCAGCGCGCCCTTCATCCTATGCGCTCTTTGAATCGGGGGCATTAACAGCGCCCGGACAAAACATGAAAATGGAGTACGGCTTCTGGACCTCGTCCTCCGCCGCCGGAGATAGGCCCATGTCCAGGGCCGGCACTGCCAAGGGAGGCGGCGCCCGCGTCCGAGGTGCACACCCCCCCCCCCCCCCTAACACCCCAGCATCACGTGCTTGTTCCTGCCTCCAACTTCACCCTTGTCCAAGCAGATTGCACGTCGTCCTAAGAGTTCTTTTTTTTTTCAATTGTAGTACTCTCTCAAGTGTGACTTCAATAAAACAGTACTCGTGGGCTTCTCTACAACAATATTGTTATAATTGACACTTCTTTAAAATAGTATTGACAGGGATTTAAATTCATTTCCACCTTTTCATTTTTTATCTTTCTGACACTACTAAACTAGCTACCCCTGTTAGACCTAATCCTTTGTCCAAATACCTTGACGGCGACGGCAGGCCAAGATCAGTCCGTGGCCAGGAGTTTGTGCAGCAGGCGACGAACCGGCCAGGAAACCCACGGCGCGGTAGGCCATGTCTGGAACCTGCCGTGGAGGTAGTTGGGAGCCGGGGAGGAAAAAAAATTGAACAGAGAGTTCGGCTCGAGGAAGAAACAAAATTAGGCGCAGTTTAGTTATCTAGAGGAGTTAAAATTCAAAAATTAATTGAAAATGAGTTCAAATCTCTAAGAATACTATTTTAGAGAAGTGTTAATGATACGGGTATCATTTTAGAGAATTTCATGATGTGACTACCATTTCATCGAAACCATACTTAGAGAACGCTATAACAGCAGACCTCCTCACCCCACCGCTGGAGCCAGGGCCGCACCACTATGGCCGAAGTGCCCCGCATCAGCTGCTGCTTTCCACGTCCACCTCCTCCCTCGTCCAAGAGGCTTAGGTAGCGGGCTCATCGAAGCCATGGTGGGGCACGGGGCGCTAGGGTTTGGGGATTTTTTCCCCTCAATTGGTCCTATCTCGTGTACTGCTCGTTATTGGGCTCTGGCTCGCGCTGGGAGAGAGAGTTAGCGAGGCGGTGCCATGGTGGTGTGACCCCACCTGTCAGCACACGGTTTTGGTTGGAAGGCGCACGATGCACGACGACCGTTTACCACCAAGCCGAACGTTTAGAAGTAGAGGTGGCTATAGCGCAGAGAGGGATCGGTGCCGCGTGGATGTCCTCACAGATCGAACAGAGCAGACAAATCGGTGCGATAGATGGCTCGTTCACTTGATGGCTTTGCTAGTTCTGGGTGGCGCGACTCAATTTTTGTTACGGCTTTGCATCGTTTCCGGTTGCCTTTCTCATCCCAAATTGTCTCTCTCATTGCCATCTTTGACCCAAATTACTTTCCTCATCCCAATCGACTCAGTTCTATACCTCTTCGAAGCTAGAGCGGTGACTTGATTGTCCAGCATCACATCAGACCGGACGTCGTGCGGCATGTTGAGTCAGTCACGTGAAGCGAGAGCCAAGAGCAGCGGCGCCATTGTTGAGCCGCGCATCTGGCAGTAGGGTCGACCATGCCTGTGATGCAACGACACCATGGAGAACCTAGACAGCGAGGTAGCAGGGACGTTGAGGATTGCAGTTCGCGAGCAAGAAAAGCATGGTGAGCGTCACCCCGCCTCGGCGCCAATGGAAAGAATCGTCTGTTTCATTCACGAGCCGGATCGAGCGATTGAGCGGCGGGAGCCTATTTTTGCCGGGTGTTCGATCTGCCAGGAAGTCCACGCGGCGTCGATCGCAATTTGGTCCAAAGCGAGATGCATTGCAGAAGGGCTGCAACCATTTTCCTGAGAGGGGGGGGGGGGGGGGGGGTCAAGCCCCATAATAGCTCCGTGGGAACTTAAGAGGGAGAGGGAAGCGAAAGAAGGGAGATGAGCCCCCGTCTCGATGGTTGTGTTAGCTCTACCACTGTGATGTTTTTTCATCCGTTTCCTACCCATTTAGCATTTTTCCGTCCGTTTTCCTGAGATTCCATTTTTAGTTGAGATATTCCAATTTTTGTCCTTTTTACAGGATGGAGAAAGTAAAGTTAAGCTTTTTATTAAGTATTTCTTATTAAACTAATTTTTTATGTATATTTCTTATTTGGCTGTCAAATGAACCTTACTTTTATGCTTCCTAAGGTCAACTTTTAAATTTTTGAAAAAGAAAAAAGATTAATGTGTTTTCTAAGCTGCTTCACGGGAGACATGCGCTGCCGCGCAGAACCTGCCGATGCAGCACTGCGGGGATTTCTTCCAACATCCAATGTGAGTAGACCCGGTTTCAACAATGGCTTTGTTGGATATAAACTCTAGTTGGATAGGATACCGATGAGGGTCAGGGCCTGGGCTTGAACTGCAGTGTTTCCAGGGATGTAGGCGAACCAACGGCGACTTCTCCAGCCCGCCGCCGTCGCAGGTCCCCGCCGTAGACGTCTTCCCAGCAGTGACCCTCCCACCGCCGTGTTACAAGGTATATCTGTCCGCCGCTCTCCCTCCCTCCCCGTCCTGTCCTACTGTCCTGTCCTGTCCTTCGTTGCCTTCGAGGCCCTAGACCGTCATTTAACGTGCCGGCGTGGATTGTAGCCTTGCCACTGTCTTGTGGGATCCTTATGCGCTAGTATTGATTGCTGATTGGGATTAAGCTCGAGTAGCGCAGCATCTCACTTGGCCAGACTGCTCGTTTTGTAGAAAATTTTCATTGCTTTGTTGCTGCGATTGCTAGCCGTGGAACTTGAGTTCGCGTTTCCGAAGGTATAAATATATTGTTCTTTTTATTGCGTTGACGCCTCCCCCTGCCATTCCTACCGATGAATCAAGCAATTTAACACATTCGTGCACACTAGTCACCAATCAATAGTGTCAGTTTCAGGATATTGCAGTCAGTGTCAGTTAAGGATTTGAAGTGAATCAATGTTTTATAGACATGTGGGCCCATATGTTACTGACACTTTGTAAATAAAAAAAATCCTGAATTGCAACTCTACCTAGTGTCATATTCTGAATTATTCCATGGAGGATACAGAGATGCTTGCCAGCCATTGTACTAGTGGTGGATGTCATGATCTTTCTAAGATGAGTGAATGAGAGAGTAGGCTTCTGGACAAAAGTATGACTGTATGATCAATTAGATCTAATTCATGTTGGGCATCATGAAAAGTGCTTATTTATTTCCTTATTGGTGGCTAGTTTCATCTGAAAGCATCTTTTAGAATCTTTTATAGCAGAAATGGCATTACGAACAAAAAAATATTCCTCGACTAACTAAATTCCATAGTACAGCATAGCGTAGCAACCACGAATAGAGCCTTAGAGTGGCTGCTTAGTTTTGAATTCATTTTGACTAGTTAGGTTGATTATATTTGTTCTTTTGATGAAATGTATCCTTCCTGGTTTTGACATCCTGGTTGGCATGAGTTATGTTTTATTTTATAGCTCGAGGTATAGTATGATACATTCTATTGCATGTACTGTAAACTAATATATTCTCTTCTCACCTGATTAGATGCTAAACTTGAATTCATTTGGCTTTTTTTTACGAATGAATTGGTTCTGTTATTCTGCCATTATTGGTGCACTTATGTTATGCCTGTTTGCCGGGCATTTTCTGTCAGCATCACTAGCTGTGTAGGTGTTTTTTT
>BCLG01000348.1:0-26682 GCA_001602295.1 Zoysia matrella | reverse complement strand
TTTGTAGAAATCTCGTTTGAATATTGTTTATTAGTCAGAATTTGTGCAGAAAAAGCTTTGAGAATTTATTGTGTTCATGCTACTTTTCACCAAGCAACTATTGTCCAGTTGAATGGCAGCGAATGCAATATACTATCACAAATACAGACAGCTGACTCTGACGAGGATTTTTGTCAGGTAAACTGTGTCAGATTTTCATGCATGGATAAAGTTTAGAATGATTACTTTTATCTTGAAACCATAAACACTTGGACATTACAGGAACTTGAGCATGAGAACAGGAACCTTATCCAAAATGATGAAGGGGAAGATGACCTCAATGAAGGCCGAAACAACACACCTGAAGCAGATGTTGAAGGTGATGAAGACTACTTTTTCCCAAGTCCAGAAGAAATGGAAAAGGCTAGGCCTCCTGTGGTCGGCATGGTATTTGCTACACTCAAAGACGCTCAACGTTTTGTCAATACCTATGGACAAGTTATTGGGTTTGTAGTGATTAGAGGAACTACAAGCAGCGGAAAATAACACTGCAGTGCAAAATATAGGAAGACCAAAGAAAATGAGACCAGACTGAGGAAAAGGAAAAGAAATACCATTGACAGGACTGGATGCCCCATGAGGTTCAGTGTGAAGCATGTTGAGGGGAGGTGGGAGATTATGACCATTAATAATGAACATAACCACCCACTTTGGAGTTCACCTTCATTGACTAATTTTTTTATCAACCACATGTCTGAGGAAGAGAGAAATTTGTCAAGAGTATTGCAACAAAGCAAAATTAGGCCAGCAAAAATAATGTAAATTTTCAGGAATTTAGGGGGCCGATTCAAGAATATACCTACCAGGAAAATTGATGTCAATAACTTCGAACAGTCTGACAGGATAATGAAGACATCTAACAAAGATGTAGAAAGCACACCTGCGTGTGTTAGAAGGTTGCAGAAGGATCATCCTGGGTTTTACTATGCTATAAAGACTGATGAATGCAACACCGTGAGAAGTATTTTTTGGACAGATGCACGAGCTAGACTTGATTATGCTTTATATGGGGACTTGATTTCTTTCGATACAGATTATAGCACTATTGAATGCAACATGCCGTTTGTACCATTAGTCGGAATTGATGGGCACTGTAATGTAATTGTTTTCTGTTGGGCTTCGCTTGAAGATGTGAAGGCAGAGACATTCTCTTGGCTATTCAGGACATTGTTGGATGTGATGGATAGCAAGAAACCAAGTATAATAATGACACCTCAGGATATAGCTCTTCATGAATCAGTTGCAGAGGTGTTCCCTGCAGTTTTCCACAGGTTCAGCTTGTGCCATGTAATGAGGCAAGCTGCATCTGAAGCTGGCGGCTTTATGGTAAACAAACCTGGAATGGAAGATGAATTAACACATTTAATTACAAATTCCTTAACAACTGAAGAGTTTGAGGATGGCTGGAAGGCAATGCTCGAGAAATATAATGCAGTATCCGATGCACACTTGAAGCTCATGTATCAGACAAGATTGATGTGGGCTCCAGTTTACGTCAAGCATGTTTTTTGTCCATTTGTATGTGGAAAGAGCACTAACTCAACCTTCATGGACGATGTTCTGCGAGAGGATACTCTGGAAAATTTCATCCATCTGTATGAAATCTTCCAGAAACAGGTTCGTTTCATTGAAGATGGAGACAGATTTGAGACAACTATGGCAAAGCCAATGTACTGTACTAGGCAACCAATAGAAAGGCATGCGGCAGGGGTATACACAACAGGATTGTTCATGAAATTTCAGAAAGAGCTCCTTCATGCATCAGCATTCATTGTTTTTGAAAAAGAAAAGGACATCGTGTGTACAGTGAGGAAGGCACTGGACTATGAGGGGGCTGAATTTCTGAGAGTCATTCTCTGTTGAAGTGGACCTGAAAACTAACACATTTAATTGCATATGTTCAAAGTTTGAGCGTGATGGAATACTTTGTTGCCTTGTTCTGAGGCTTTTCACACAGTTTGGGATTAATCAGATTCCTGGACACTACATTAAGGAAAGGTGGACAAAGAAGTTCAGAGAGCATGAGTTACAAAAGCTTTTTGCTGCGAAAACAGGTTCTGACGCTTCACAAAATGCCTTTAGGTATGCAATGCTAATGATGAACAGGATGGCAGAAAGTTGTGCAACTGTAAGCAAGTATCCAAATCAAAGTAAAATATTCTTGTAAGAGCACGAACGAATTCTACAGAAGCTGGCAGATAGAGAATAGTGCCGCTGCAGGGCACGCCTTGAGATGTGCTAGTTTGGTTAGCCGTATGTGGAGAAGAATAGATATATTCTCTTCTCCAAAGATTCGAAACAGGGTACCTCTTCCTTGAATTAGCGTCAGATCTCCTTGTAAATGTATCGTAATTTTTGTGTAATTTATAAATTACCCTGCCTTTTTCCTTTTTGATACCGCGGGTACGCATGGTACTGCTTGGGTTTTACTAACCCAGCTATTCGTTTGGTCACACTGCCTTCTTTAATATATTAGTTCTAATGCTAACGCCATGGTTTAAAAAAAATTAATACACGAGTAATTATACTGATTTCCACCATTTTAAAAGGAATAATACAACTAATTATATGTGTAAATGACATCAACACATTATGGAAATCTTTTATGGTTATCTAAAAACAACCTACATCTTGTAGAAAAAAGAGCTATTATGATAATTTTAATTTCACAGACATTCAAAAGCTTGAATTACATAAGAATCATACATCTAACAGCATCTCCAATCTGCTCGTCATTCTGACCTCGTGATGGATGAATCTACATGTGTTAGACTAATTAGTACTTCCTTCGTTTGAAATTATTTGTCATCTTACCTTTTTTAAGTTTTCTCAATTTACTTTCATGCTTGCTTTCTAGTACATTTTTTTCAATTGTTAAAAAAATACACATTTCTCAATTTTCAATACATCTCTATTCCTATCTCACTCATATTTATTTTCAGCACATTCTAACTTTTCATCTTTTTTAATTTATGTGGTCAGATCCGTAATGACAAATAGTTAGAGATGAAGGGAGTACTACTCGTGGTATCACGCGGCACCGATGCACTGGTGGACGGTGGCTGCACCGGCACGGCGCTTGTAAGTGGACGAAGCACAGCGAGCCCGCTTGATTCACGCTGATGTTCTTGGTTCCGAACAGCTCGCTCGTTGCCGACACGGCCACCGACATGATAGTGGCGGCCGTGCTCAGATACAGGAAGAAGTCGCTCGGGTACGTTTGAGCAGCAGGAACAGCGTCACTTTGTATCTGGTCTTCGTTATGGAGTAGCCACTCCTGCGCACACAGATGACAAGTCATTAAAAAAAGACTGCCTCGATTTTCAAAAAAAGACTGCCTCGATTTTCAAAGTTGAAACTACCGAGCCGTTGCAGGGATTTCGTGGGCAATGTGGAAGATTCGAAACAAGTTCATGTTTGATAGCAATGTGGAAGAGCAGCCCCACTGATGGTTTGTTTCTTGGGATATCATTTCTACAGAAATGGAAAAAGCTGCTGAAGGAGGTGGATGGCGGGCACTTGACTCTGCTGCTCCAGAAGGTTTCATCGGCGCTGCAGGACCAGCCCAAGATGGCGTTCGTCTCTGACGTGGTGGAAATTTGAAGTCCCACTGTGATGTCGTGAGGTGTCTTCTGCTGATGCTTAATCTCTGGGCAAGATACTTGTGTTTAGTTGCTGTGGATGTTGATGCTGTCTCTGGAAGTGTTGCTTTTGTTCGGATAGTCCGTCAGGAGCGATGTAGTCTGGTTGATGGCTGTCTTTGTAGTTAAGTAAGCTTTGTAAACTGTTGGGAATATTGCAATAGTATAAGCAAAAAACATATTACAGAGTACGTAAATACATAATAAACTGGATCAGGCAATAAACAAGCTCCTCAAAGAATAATGCAGAATAAAAAATACATACAGGAGTTGTTAACATGTGGTTCATTATTTGAACAATCAAGTTGATAATTATCCCTCCCAGATTACTAATACAATTGGCTCAGAGCTATTGACTTTGCTCTCTAACTGTTGTCACGCGCCACAGATTTACAAATTAGAGAACTCTCAACTAGTTGTTTCCCTGATTAATGTCTCTAAAAATGTATAGCAATCAAAACTGACAGTGATTACTGCTGATAAAATCAGAGATATACAAAAGTACGAATCAGACTGATTTAACAATAGAATAAAAGTATTATAATACAGTAATACTATCAGAATTTACCACAAGTCTAACAATGATTCCAGCTTCAATTATATGCATATACAGGAGACAAACTGAACAGGGTACAGCTGTAGTACTCTCTAACTTATTAATCTCAGTATATTTCAGTCATCAAGGAATTTATTATTCAGATAACACAAATAAAATCTCCAATTAACAGAAGAGTGTACTTACAGATTGACGTATGCTAACGGCTCAGGAATGGGGGTCAGGCACGACTTGTCTGTCGCTGTCCCAGAAATCCTAGACGCCACCGTTGCCGACAGTGAGGAAGACGGAGATACAAGACCTCACCGCACATGTCCTTCTGACAGTGCGGGCGAGCTTCAACAACACAGCACCGAACACCTCAGATTGAGAGACTTAGTTCACCAGGAACAAGCAGTACACGATGGAGACTTTGAAAGAAAATTTCCCCACTTGAACCCTTACTCCAGAGCAGCTCAGAGGAGATAGATAAAGGGGAAAGTTGAGCCTGAACCTCGCCAGAGATGAACCAGTCTGTTCTTCTCGTCGATCCGCGCATCTCGCCCCTGAGCAGAACGGCATCGCCCCCCCCCTTCCTGGGTCCACGCATGCAGCAGCAGCTCCGCAAGATCGACCCGGTCACCCGGAGAACGTGGGTACAGCTGAGCCGCCGTCTGCCGGAGAGCACGATGCGTCTCCTTATCTCTCTGGTGCGGCTGGAAAGAAATGAGGCCGATCCTCCTCATTTTTTTATTCTGGTGGGCTGGGCTTAAGCACAAGGAACATCAGGTCCAAAGCTAGCCCAACGTTGAATTTCTCCTCAACTTTCAGCAATCCCCACCAAATTCAATGTTGGTGCTTAATCGGTTTGATATACAAGTTTTGAGTAACAAGTACCCTGCGGGTTTGAACAAATTACTTAGCTGTACAGATTGGACTTTATGGTCATGTCCATGTATCATTTATTCATGAGTGTCAAACAAAGAGATGACCATTCTCTTTGTGACTGCGATCACACAATCCCACTCACATAGGTGAGTTCTCATAGCAGTTCTGTAGGATAACTACTATCATCACAAGGCATTGAACTCATTAAGAGTTTAACTCAACCTGGCCTACAGAAGAGCAATTCAGCTTATGAAACTTTTAAGTGCTCTTTTATTTACACTTTCCTAGAGCCTAGTTCACGGGATCTTCGGTCTCCTAGGATAGGTTGGTGTCGATGCAAATCTTATCAGTGGGCAAAAGTCCCATCTCCTTTGATGCTGCTTGAATGACTATTTTAGACAGTCCTTTTTGTAAAGGGATCAGCTAGATTCCCTTCAGAACAAATATAATCCATGGTGATTATACCAATCTCTAGTGCATGCTGCAGTGACTTAAGTCGCCTTTTGATGTGTTTCGAAGACTTCATATTGTCTTTCCTACTCTTCACCTTAACTTAGAACAGTTTGGTAATCGCAGTAGGTGAGAACAGCTGGAACTGGTTTGTTCATAACTGGAAGATCAGAGAGGAGATCTTGAATCCACTCTGCCTCTATCACTGCTGAGTCAAGCACTACTAACTTAGCCTCCATAGTAGAGCGTGTAAGAACGGTCTGTTTTGAAGACTTCCATGACACAGCTCCACCCGCTAAAGTGAATACATATCCACTTGTAGCCTTCATATCATCCGAGTCCCTAATCCAGTTTGAGTCACTATATCCTTCTACGACAGTTGGATGACCAGAATAAAATATTCCCAGGGTCTTAGTTCCTTTCAAATATCTAAGTACTTTTTCAAGTGCTACCCAGTGATCACTACCCGGATTAGAGGTGTAGCGACTCAATTGACATACCGCATATGAGATGTAATCTGTAGCACTAGCTAAGTACACAAGAGAACCTATAATCTGGGAATACCTCAGTTGATCTTTTCCATGACCAAAATTTTTCTTTAATTTAGAATTAGGATCATAGGGTGTGGAAGTAGGCTAACAGTCCATCATATGAAAACGTGCAAGCATCTTATCCACATAATGGGATTGATTCGACGATATCCCATTACTCCCTCTCAAGATCTTAATATTTAAAATTACATCTGCCTCTCCCAAATCTTTCATATCAAAGTTTTGAGATAGAAAAGACTTTGTTTGATTTATTAAGTCCAAGTTTGTCCCAAATAATAATATGTCATCCACATACAAGCATAGAATGACACCTTGCCCAGCATTGAAGCGATAGTACACACATTTATCGGCTTCGTTTACACAAAAGCCCGCCCAAGTAAGTGTAGTATCAAACTTTTCATGCCACTGTTTGTTGGGGGCCTATTTAAGGCCATATAAGGACTTAATTAATCTACAAACTTTGTTCTCTTGTCCTTTTACCACAAATCCCTCTGGTTGCAGCATATATATTTTCTCATCAAGCTCTCCATTTAGAAAAACTGTTTTAACATCCATTTGATGTATGAGGAATTTTTGTGCAGCTGTCAGCGCTATAAGCATACGGATCGTAGATAACCTGGCAACAGGAGAATAAGTGTCAAAATAGTCTTCTCCCTCCTTCTGTGTAAAACCCTTAGCCACTAATCGGGCCTTGTACTTTTTGATAGTACCATTGGGTCTACGCTTTCTTTTAAATATCCATTTGTATCCTACTAGCTTACAGCCAACTGGGAGTTCAGCCAGCTCCCAGGTCCCGTTAGTGATAATGGAATCCATTTCACTACGAACTGCTTCTTTCCAGTATTCTGCCTCGGGAGAAGCATATGCTGTGGAGATGGTTCGAGGTTCATCATCCACGACATAGGTGACAAAATCATCACCTAGAGATTTTTCAACTCTTTGTCTCTTGCTCCTCCTTAGTTCCAATTCAGGAACTGTTTCACTAACATCCTGAAGAGCAGACCTCTTGTTGAAATCTGAGTTAAACCATATTCAACATGTTCATTCACTCATGGGGAAGATGTGCTCAAAAAAGGTAGCATCCCTATACTCTAGTATTGTGTTAACAGCAATATCTGACACCTCAGAGTGAATCACTAGAAACCTATAGCCTGTGCTATGACTTGCATATCCGAGAAAGACACAATCTAAGGTCTTTTGTCCAAGTTTCCTCTTCTTTGGTGGGGGCGCGTGTGCTTTAGCAAAACAACCCCACGTACGAAGATGGGACAGGTTTGATGGGACAGGTTGGGCTTTCTCCCTTTCCATCCCATGTAAGGCGTGTCCTCTCGATTTCGAAGGGCAACCCTATTCAGGACATAGTTAACAATGAGGACAGCCTCACCCCACCATGAAAAAGCCATACCAGAGCTTTGCAAAAGGGCATTAACCAAATCACAAAGAGTTTTGTTCTTTCTTTCCGCTATTCCATTGGATTGGGGTGAGTACGGTGGTGTATACTCATGTACTATGCCATTTTCCTCACAATATTCAGAGAAATATCCAGGAATATATTCCCCACCTCTATCAGACCTAAGCCTCTTAATTGTCTTTCCTAATAGGTTTTCAACTTAAGCCTTATATATTTTAAAGTATTCTAGTGCTTCATCTTTAATTCTGAGTAGATAATGTAACAGAATCTAGTAGCATCATCTATTAGAGTGAAGAAATTTTTTTCTCCCTTGGTTATAATTCCATTCATCTCACAAAGATCAGAATGGACCAGCTCAAGGGGTGAAGTGCATACTTATCATTCAGTACAGCCCACACCTTCTTTGCCTCGGTGAATGTAACATAGACATCGAACAACCTATTTGATAGGACTGCTAGGAGTCGTGGAAGGGCGAAAGCATTTGCTTTCTCCCAACGGGTCCTTAGCGCGGCGAGCCACGTTCTCTCGACCTCATTTTCCACATTATCTCCTGGTACTTCAGCTGGCTCTTCAGTGAGGACCCAAAATAATCCGAGCTCCAACAACCACAGCCTAGTCCCGGCCTGCCAGCGTTTGAAGCCGCTCCCGTCAAATGTTTCAGGCTTAATGGCATCCGAGTTGGGCACAAGCAACTAGCCATTCTAGGATTTCTGGATTGTTCGGAATATTGCAATAGTATAAGAAAAACATATTACAGAGTATGTACATATGTAATAAACTGGATCAGGCAATAAACAATCAATAAACAAGCTCCTCAAAGTATAATGCAGAACAAAAATACATACAGGAGTTGTTAACATGTGATTCATTATCTGAACAATCAAGTTGATAATTATCACTCCTAGATTACTAATACAGTTGGCTCAGAGCTATTGAGTTTGCTCTCTAACTGTAGCTCTGAGAAACTGACAGTGATTACTGCTGATAAAATCAAAGATATACAATAGTACGAATCAGACTGATATTACAGTAGAGTAAAAGTATTCTAATACAGTAATACTATCAGAATTTACCACAAGTCTAAAAATGATTCCAGCTTCAATTATATGCATATACAGGAGACAAACTGAACAGGGTACAACTGCAGTACTGTATTAGCAGAGATAATCACGCGTGTATTCCATTCTCATGAATTGGGGTTACATATGTAGGCACAGCAGCCTCTAACTTAGGCTAGAGGTAATCTTGATGTGCGCCGTGCATAGGCCTGTAGCCGTGATTACAGTAGGACAATTACAAGGCTAACGCCGTGATTACAGCACTACAATTACAAGGCTAACACCCCCCCTGCAGTCGCAACGTCGGGGCAGCCACAAACATTGAGACCGGAGCGAAACTCTGTAAATACAGATGAAGGTAGGCCTTTGGCGAAAACGTCGGCATATTGTGATGTAGTTGGCACATGAAGTACACGAACAGCTCCAGCAGCAACCTTGTCCCGGACAAAATGAAGGTCGATCTCAATATGTTTAGTATGTTGATGCTGGACTGGAGTGCTCCGACAAGAGCACGATAGTCGGTGGAATCTGCAACAGGGGTGCCAGCACTAGAGACCTTGGCACAGGTGTCGATTGGGTGGTGCAAGGCTTATAGTCCATCATACCAGCTCGTTGGAGAATATCAAGCATATACTGCCGCTTTGAGAGAAACAGACTGCCACCACGGCGGGTAACAGAAACTCCTAGAAAATGATGAAGAGGGCCTAAGTCCTTCATGCTGAACTCCTGAGTTAGTGCTGAAATAATTTTCCAGAGTAGAGAATCTGATGAAGTGGTGAGCACAATATCATGTACATAAAGCAGAAGGTACGCCATTTCAGAGCCACATCCATAGATAAAAAGTGAAGTATCTGATTGAGCACCAGTAAACCCCATGGATGAGATATGAGAAACAAACTGACTGTACCAAGCACGTGGTGCTTGTTTAAGGCCATAGAGTGACTTCTTTAGGCGACAAACATGATTCGGGCGTGATAAGTCAATAAATCTAGACGGCTGTTCACAACAAACTGTCTCCTGCAGAGTGCCACGAAGAAATGCATTCTTTACATCCAACTGATAAATAAGCCATTGACAAGACAGAGCAAGACTCACAACTATGTACTGTGGCTGGTTTGACAACTGGACTGAAGGTCTCATCATAATCAATGCCATGGCGCTGAGTAAAACCACGAACAACCCATCGGGCTTTGTACCAATCAAGAGATCCATCCGAAGTGAAATTGTGGCGGTAGACCCATTTACCAGAAACCACATTAGCATCGGCGGGACGAGGAACAAGGTCCCAAGTATCATTTTGTTGCAGGGTGGAGAACTCCTCAATCATCGCATCCCGTCAATTTAGATCAGCGAGAGCACCACGGTATGTCTTAGGCAATGGAGACAGTACTGTGGCGTGAAGATTCAGGCGCTGAACTGGAAGGGAGCACCCACGCTTGTCGCGAGTCATCATGACATGATCATTAGCTGGTGGAGGCACAGGAACAACATTGGCCGGTACAAGACCAGCGGCCGCACGAGAGGCGGCCTGAATAGATGGCGTGGGTGACATAGTCGCTATGCCTCCGGGAGATGAGCCAGCTGGTGGTGGCACTTGCATATCTGCATCTGCAGGTGAACATGCAGCGAGCAGCGAGGCCGGCATGTGCGTGTCGACAGAAGATGGCCCGGTCGGAGAAGACTCAAGCGGTGATGATGTAGGCAGTCGAGCAAAGCTGGGTGGATGTTCCTGCAGCAGTAATGAAAGTGCATCTAGGATCCCTATGGATTTTGGAATGAATTGTGACAAACAATGGAAGTTTTTAATCTCTCTTTGCGAGTACGTGTGCAGGGGTGAATCTTATTGAAGATTATCTAGACCCTCCAGAAAGAAACAAGAAGAAGTGTTGGTTCTATGACTCCTCGTTCTTTTACTTGTTATTCTTTTGAGTCATAGGACCGCCGTACAATCTAGAGGAGTCTCTGCATCTTCAGTAAAGAATTGATTAGGTGCTCAAAACTTTAATCTGTCAAACCACTCTTATTTTTCTCATGACAACGGACTTATCCGGTCCAGTGGACTTGTCCACCCCGGACTAGTCCGCCTAAGTGCCGGACTCCAGAGAGGGAGCACGCAGCAACTCCGGACTTGTCCGGAACGGACATGTCCGGATTAGTTGCGGACTCCACAGAGTATTTCACGGACTTGTCTGGTCCTCCGGACTAGTCCGCCACGGACTAATCCGCTCGATTTTCGGAATCCAGAGAGATGACCAGCCGACCATTGCATGCTTTCCGGACTTGTCCGGGGACTAGTCCGCAAGGCGGAGTTTTGGAAACTTTTCCTTGATTGATCTATATAATCTCCTCTTCCCCCACGGGTTAGGGTAACCAAAAAAATACAATCTTTTTAACCCTCTTGCGCCCTAGAGCTCCAGAGATCCATTCCTCCTCCTCCTTCCACGACCTCCACTCAAACCCTAGGGTTTTGATTGACGGAAGAAGGAGATCTTGAGTCCTCATCATTCTTGAGCACTTGATCCGTTCTTTGCAGGTTTTGCAGGGCTTATTACTCTTGGACACTTGTCTCCTAGATGGCTAGGTGTCGCCCGAAATCCATCGATCTCTTGTGGTGAGATCCGGGAGGTTTGAATCACCCCCTTTTTCAATTATAGTGAAGAACCAAGTTGATCTTTGTGGTCGCTTGGAGAGGTTAAGGGTTGAGCGAAACCTAATCCTTTGTGGATCCCTCAACGGAGACGTAGGCTACTTTGTGGAGCCGAACTTCGGTAAAAATTGCTATGTCTTGTCTTCGTGTTCTTTATTGTCAGATTTATATTCCCGCTGTGATTAGCGGACTTATCCGCACGACCGGACTTGTTCATTAACGGACAAGTTCGCTACTCTGGACTAGTCCGCTCTCTGTAAATCTGATAAATTTGCTTTAAGTGTCGAATTTTCAGGTGGTTGCCTATTCACCCCCCTCTAGGCAACCTTCAATTGGTATCAGAGCAAGGTCTCTCTACTAAATAGCTTAACCGCTAGGAGAGCATTGAAGATGTCGACTGAGAAGATTGGAGAAACGTCCGCCGCCAAGGAGACTTACTCCAATGTGCAGTTCAACTACAATGAACTGAGGGAACTAAAGAATGAGCTGAAGATTGGTCAAGCCTCGGGGAAGATTCCCATCTTTGATGGAACCTTCTACGAGCATTGGAAGTTCCGGATAATCATCTACCTTGAGTCCATGGGGCCTCAAATTCTGAAGATCGTGGAGAATAGATTCACCTTCGAGAATGAAGCCGATCCCACACCCAATGATGGGATCAACATGCATCGCAACGCCCAAGCTGCTTCCGTGATCATTTCGGCACTCAGCCCAAATGAATACACGAAGGTGATGGGTATACGTAATGCCCACAAGATATGGAAGAAGCTGGAGATCATTCATGAAGGGACGGACACGGTCAAGAAGGCTAGAGAAGATCTCCTAAGGGGACAGTACAACCTGTTCATTAGGAAGAAGAATGAGGGACCTCAAGAGGTCCGTGATCCTCTCATGAGCATCGTCAACAAGAGAAGAGCGCTAGGAGTGAAGCTTGAAGACTTTGAAGTCAACAAAAGGTTACTCCAAGCCTTTCAACCTTGGAACTCACATTTGTGTACTCTTATTAGGGAGAAGGAGAACTTCAAGAACTTCACCACGGATAAAGTGCTCGGGCGACTCCTTGCTCAACAAGATCAAGATGAAGAAGCAAGGAGAGTTAACTCTGTTATTGGCAACACCTCATCCGATGACAAAGGTGTGGCACTCAAGGTCAAAGCCAAGAAGGTGAACATCCAAAGCTCAAGTGATGAAGAAAGCGATGATGATGAAGACTTCGCTCTTCTCACGAGAAGGTTCAAGAAGTTCGTGAAGAAAGGTGGCTTTCAAGAACTTCAGCAAAGGTAAATCTAGAAAATCTAAGAGAGCATGCTATGAATATGGCGAGGAAGGTCACTTTATTGCAGAGTGTCTCAACGCCAAGAAAAAGGATGAGAAGGAGAAGAAGAAGGACAAGGAGTACAAGAAGGACAAGGGCAAGAACTACAAGAAGCAGGCCCATGTTGGACAAGAATGGGACTCCGACTCCGACTCCTACTCTGACTCCGAGAATGAAGGCATTGCAAGCCTGGCAATTGGTGTCACTCCCACTAACACTTCGCTGTTCGGAAGCTTGAGCGACGACGAGAAGACTCCACCCGTTTGCTTAATGGCAAAGGGGTCTAAGGTATCAAGGTCTAAACTTGACTCTAGCGATAGCAAAGATGATGGTAATGTAGCTAGTCTGCTTGATTTAATGAACATGCTTAAAGATCAAGAAAAAAAAATTGAGAGGCAAGAGAACATTCTTGAGAAGCAAGAAGACTTGCTCATTCTTGAGAAGAAGAGAAACCTTGAACTTGATAATGTCCTAACTCTTGAAAGGAAGAAAGTAGAGGAATTAACTAAGGCTTTGGCTGAAGTTAATGATGCTAGCAAAACCTTTAGATTTACTCACAATGCACTTCAAGAGGATTATAATGTGTTGAAAAAACTCTATTCTTCTCTTAAAGTGCAAGTAAGCAAAACTAAAGAGGAAGCATCTTCCTTGAAAGAAGCTTCTTGCCCCCCTTCCATTGCTATATGTGACAGGTGCAAAGATGTGAAGATTGAGCAATTGATTGACAATGAAAAGGCTGTTGCTCAACTTCAAGAACAAGTCAAGAACCTCACTGCTCAAGCTGATCAAAACAAGATTGCAATTGAGCAAGAAAAGGCGAAGTACGCTAGAGGGGCGTACATGAACACAAGACGCCCGAATGTCAAGGACGGCATTGGGTATGAGAAGGGTAAGAGCCACAATGCAAGAGAAGTGAGAAATGGTAAGGAGTTTGTGAAGTTCACCAAAGGTGAAAGCGACAAGATCAAGAGTGGAACTTCACCAAACCTCGCTCCCAAGACTACTAACCCTCTTCATTGTGCTAAGCTTTTTCATGATTTTAATGCTTTATATGTTCTAACCAAGAATGCCTTTGGTAGAGTAATTGCGAGATATGTAGGGCCATGCCACAAGAACACCAAGTCTTGTGTGTGGGTGCCAAAATCTCTTGTCACTAACGTGAAAGGACCCAAACAAATTTGGGTACCTAAAAACAAGGTTTAAACTGTTTTGTAGGACTACTCCTCCGGCGGAAAAAGTTGGGTGATTGATAGTGGCTGCACTAATCATATGACTGGGGAGGAGAAGATGTTCTATTCAATCAAGGAAGAAGAGGAAGAGGACAGCGTCACGTTTGGAGATAACAAGCAAGGAAAGGTATTGGGTAACGGTAAAATTGCTATCTCAAAAGACCTCTCTATCAATAATGTTCTTTTGGTGAAATCGTTGAGCTACAATTTGCTATCCGTGTCACAATTATGTGAGATGGGTTACAATTGTTTGTTCACAAATGTTGATGTGACTGTCTATAGGAGAGGAAGTTCCTCTGTGGCATTCAAAGGCTACTTGAAGGGAAAACTTTATCTAGTAGATTTTTCTACTAATAAAGACGTACCGAATACGTGTCTTGTTGCCAAGTCAGCTATGGGTTGGTTGTGGCATCGCCGCCTAGCCCATGTTGGCATGAGAAATCTCCATAAGCTCCAAAAGGGTGGTCATATCATCGGACGAGCAGATGTTTGCTTTGAGAAAGACAAAATTTGCAGTGCTTGTCAAGCCGGGAAGCAAGTGGGAGTAAGCCATCCGTCCAAGAACATCATGACGACAACAAGACCTCTAGAGATGCTGCACATGGACCTATTTGGACCCGTCTTTTACATTAGTATTAGTGGTAACAAATATGGTCTTGTTATTGTTGATGACTTTTTCCGTTTCACTTGGGTATTCTTTTTGCATAACAAAGGTGAAACAAAGAATGTGCTCAAAACCTTCTTGAAGAGAGCTCAAAATGAGTGTGAAGTCAACATCAAGAAGATAAGGAGCGACAACGGCACCGAGTTCAAGAACATCCAAGTTGAAGAATACCTTGATGAGGAAGAGGAAGGGATCAAGCACGAGTTTTCAGCCCCCTACTCCCCTCAACAAAATGGGGTGGCTGAAAGGAAGAACCGGACGCTAATTGAGATAGCAAGGACAATGCTAGATGAGTACAAGACGTCCGATCACTTCTGAGCCGAAGCAGTCAACACCGCGTGTCATGCAAGCAACTGCTTGTATCTTCATCGACTATTGAAGAAAACCCCCAACGAGCTTCTCACCGGTAAAAAGCCCAACATCTCATACTTTCGTGTCTTTAGAAGCAAATGTTACATGCTAAACAAGAAACCCAAATCTTCTAAGTTTTCACCTAAAGTTAATGAAGGGTTCTTGCTTGGTTATGGGTCAAATGCTCACGTTTATCGTGTGTTCAACAAAACCACCGGTTGTGTTGAAATTTCACGAGACATGACGTTTGATGAATCTAATAGCTCCCAAGCGGGACAAGTTGTTAATGAGATCACAGATGATGAAGAAGCTCCCGCGGTGGCAATTGGAAGGATGACACTTGGTGAGATAAGGCCTCAAGAAATGCAAGAAGGATCTACTTCCACTACTTCCGTAGATAAAGACATGGAGAATGGTCAAACATCAAATGAAGAAGCATCAAATGATTCAAGTGGAGCTGAACGTGATCAAGAAGAAAGGCTTCCCATCCATGACCAGCATGTCGAAGAATGAAATGAAGAGACAAGACCTCGTGTACAATATCCACGAGTTCACCAAATTGTGCAAAGAGATCATCCCGTTGAGCAGATTCTTGGAGACATTGATAGGGGAGTAATCACTCGATCTCGTGTTGCTAAATTTTGTGAACATCATGCTTTTGTCTCTTGTCTTGAGCCTCTTAGGGTTGAAGAAGCACTAAACGACTCAGATTGGATCATGGCCATGCAAGAAGAGCTCAACAACTTCACGAGAAATAAAGTATGGACGCTTGTGGAAAGACCCAAGCAAAACATTGTAGGAACCAAATGGGTCTTCCGGAACAAGCAAAATGAAGATGGCGTGGTCGTGAGAAACAAAGCAAGATTGGTGGCAAAAGGATACTCTCAAGTCGAAGGTTTGGATTTCGATGAAACTTATGCCCCCGTTGCTAGACTTGAGTCAATTCGCATATTACTTGCCTTTGCTACTCACCATGGCTTCAAGCTGTTTCAAATGGATGTCAAAACTGCCTTCCTTAATGGTCCAATTAAGGAAGAGGTATATGTAGAGCAGCCCCCAGGTTTTGAAACAAGAAGTACACCAATCATGTGTACAAACTACACAAGGCACTTTATGGACTGAAGCAAGCACCGAGAGCTTGGTATGAATGCTTGAGAGACTTTCTCATCAAGCAAGGCTTCAAAATAGGGAAGGCCGACTCTACTCTCTTCACTAAGAAAGTGCATAATGATATATTTGTGTGTCAAATATATGTCGATGACATTATATTTGGTTCTACTAACAAATCTCTTTGTGATGAGTTTAGCAAGCTAATGACCAAGCGTTTCGAGATGTCTATGATGGGAGAATTGACCTTCTTCCTAGGTTTTCAAGTAAAGCAATTGAAGGAAGGGACTTTCATTTGTCAAGCCAAGTACACTCAAGACATGATCAAGAAGTTTGACTTGACAAATGCAAAGCCAATGAAGACTCCCATGCCTACCAATGGGCACCTTGATCTCAACAAGAAGGACAAGTCGGTGGATCAAAAGGTATATCGCTCCATGATTGGATCTCTTCTTTATTTATGTGCATCTAGGCCCGATATCATGCTTAGTGTGTGTATGTGTGCATGGTTTCAAGCCAATCCGAGGGAATGTCACTTAGTGGCTGTGAAGAGAATTTTGAGATATCTAGTTCACACACCAAACTTAGGTCTATGGTACCCCAAAGGCTCAAACTTCAACCTAATAGGGTACTCCGATGCCGACTATGCCGGATGTAAAGTTGACCGAAAGAGTACTTCAGGGACTTGCCAATTCTTGGGAAGATCTCTTGTGTCTTGGTCATCTAAGAAACAAAATTCTGTTGCCCTTTCCACAGCCGAAGCAGAGTATGTTGCGGCAGGTAGTTGTTGTGCTCAACTCCTATGGATGCGACAAACTCTAAAGGATTATGGTTACACTTTGAACCGTATTCCACTCCTATGTGACAATGAGAGTGCCATAAAACTTGCCTACAATCCATGTGAGCACTCCAGCACCAAACACATAGACATCCGGCACCACTTTCTAAGAGATCACTCAATAAAAGGAGACATAGAAATTTCATATGTGTCCACTCAAAAGCAATTGGCCGATATATTCACTAAACCTCTAGATGAGAGACGCTTTTGTGAACTTAGGAGTGAGCTAAATATCCTTGATTCTTAGAACGTGGCTTGAAATGCTGCACATCTGTAATGCTTTTAGTTTGGTCTGAAAAACAAAGTGTGTTGTCAAAAACATTGCTTGTTTTAATTTCAAAATTTCAAATGTTTTGACAAATTTCATTATGAAGATGTAATCATAGTTATGTGTTGTTTTGTTGCTGATTACATTTTGCATAATGAATTTTTTTTTAAAAAAATTGTCCAAAGTTCACCTCTAAATTTTTAGATCCAAAATTTCTTGATTCAAGACCACGAATTCCGGACTAATCCGCAATCCCGGACAAGTCCGCGGACCCGAACAAGTCCGGAAGTCGGGGTCTCTTTAAAAAGCCCCACCTTCTTCCCAGAACCACCATTCCACTTTCTCTCTCCACGCAAAACCCTAGTTCGTGGCTCCCGTGGCGATCCGGTATTCCGTCTGGTGAAAAGTGAATCCACTCCGTGGGAAAGCTTCTCCACCCCCCGGACTAGTCCGGAACCCCACAAGTCCGCTCCTTTTTTTTCTCGTCAAGATTTGAAGGTAATCTCTTCTCTAGGGTTTGAGTTTGAAATGTGGTTGGTCCCGTTGATAACTTCCAAATCCCTTCCGTGAGGTCACTCCTAGGATGCTATAGATGCTTTGTATGCAATATGGCTAGGAGTTGTGGTCGGATCCAAAAGTTGTGAAATTCTTGTTCTTGACGTCACTGTTGGCTTCCGGACAAGTCCGGACGGCCGGACTAATCCGCCAGCGGACTAGTCCGCAAGTCCGAACAAGTCCGCTACCAGCAGACAAGCCTCGATCAAAACTTCACCTTTGGCATGATACATCCTCACATTCCACTCTAATCTACTGCTTTGCACTATGGTCAGAATGGCTGATACAGGATCATCAAGGGGCAGCAGGAGAGTTGTGGCCAAACGTCGCAAGGTAACCAACAGAGATCAACATGGTTATGATGCAACCGTTAGATCATGAAAGGGGCAGAAGTGGAACCAGTTATATGCACAATTCATCTGCAGCAGTATTGAGGAGGAGAGAAAATTGCTATGATCAGACGAAGGAGTCCATTGACAGCAGGTTCTGGAGTTTCTTCCATGCAGACTATTACAACTCTGTTTACATGCAGCTGAAGAACCCTGTGATTGTGATGCAATGGATTGATTGGGAATATATGGCAAAGAAGAAGAGTGCTATCTTTGATAAGGTAATTGATGCTTGCACTTTTCATGGAATCAAAGATCTCCTGGGGTTCAAGTATGACTGGAACAAAGCTGTTATCACCCAGTTCTATGCTACATTGTTCTACAACCCAGAAGGAGAGGCTAGAATCTCTTGGATGACAGGTTCAGAAAGGTATTCAGTGTCTTTCAGAAGGTTTGCCAACATCATCAAGCTGCATAGTGGGTTCAACATTGATATTCGAATTCATGATTAGCTGGTGCTTAAGACTACGGAGATGAATTTCATGTATGAGCCTTCCTCCCGCTTCTATCCTCCGAACACCACTGGTTTCCGCCCGCTCTATAAGGTGATGCATCGAATTGTTAGGAAGACTTTGGCTCCTAGAGAGGGAGATGCATCTTACCTTCATGGACATGGACGGAACCTTCTAAAGTGGATGACGGAGCAAGAGAAGTTCAACACGTTTGACTTCCTCCTTTCTGAAATTTTCGACATTTGCACAAAGACCGAATAGGGCGTGTGCTTACGCACCCTATATCATGTGCATGATCGAGAAGGTCACAAAAAGGGAGTTCGTGAAGGAGGAAAAGCACAAGAGACTCCAACCTCTAGTGCCAGCTGCATCTACAAGTGAACCACCTCCACCTCGTCCAGTTCCCAGAAGAGCTTCAGCTAGTCAGTCATCTTCTTCATCTCGTGGCCGTGGCGGTCTATTCAAGATCCTGAAGGTTTTCTTTTCTATTTGCAAGAAGATGGATGCTCGTGCCCACGAGGAAAGAGTAGCAAGGAAGAGGCACACCAAGGCTACAAAGGAATGGCATCGTCAGCAGGGATTCAATAGTTCTCCGGACAGCTCTGACGCCGAGGAGTATCAACCTTTGCCAGATCCATTTGAAGAACTCACTGCCGATGAGCTTGCTTACTTTGGTCAGGGCACTGGTGATGATTTTGAGGGGACTCAGAGTGAAGATGATGATGGTGCTAGTGATGAGCAGTAGTGCTGCTCTCTATCTCTTACTTCTCTTCTTTTTGGTGTCTTGATGCCAAAGGGGGAGAAAGTGAGAAGTTCCTCTACCTATCCTATCCTTTATCTATCGTTGACGTGAACCATTTGGACTTGTTTGGTTTTTTTTTGACTTTGTTTGTAATATTTCGTACCTCTTTGCTTGATTGTGATAATGTGATGTGAATTTATTGCTTTATCTCTATTGCATCTTGCTACAAGTTAATGCTTATATGTGCTTCCATTATTTTCTTAGTATGTGTTGATGTGCTTGGCTTTAGGGGGAGCATATATAATTTTTTTTTAGCTTCTCATTGGTTGTCATCAATTCACCCAAAAAGGGGAGATTGAAAGTGCATCTAGGATCCCTATGGATTTTGGAATGAATTGTGACAAACAATGAAAGTTTTTAATCTCTCTGCGAGTATGTGTGCAGGGGTGAATCTTATTGAAGATTATCTAGACCCTCCAGAATGAAAGAAGAAGAAGTGTTGGTTCTATGGCTCCTCGTTCTTTTACTTGTTATTCTTTTGAGTCATAGGACCGCCGTACTATCAAGAGGGGTCTCTGCATCTCGAGTAAAGAATTGGTTAGGTGCTCAAAACTTTAATCTGTCAAACCACTTTTATTTTTCTCATGACAACGGACTTATCCGGTCCAGTGGACTTGTCCACCCCGGACTAGTCCGCCTAAGTGCCGGACTCCAGAGAGGGAGCACGCAGCAACTCCGGACTTGTCCGGAACGGACATGTCCGGATTAGTTGCGGACTCCACAGAGTATTTCACGGACTTGTCTGGTCCTCCGGACTAGTCCGCCACGGACTAATCCGCCCCATTTTCGGAATCCAGAGAGATGACCAGCCGACCGTTGCACACTTTTCGGACTAGTCCGCAAGGCAGAGTTTTGGAAACTTTTCTGTGATTGATCTATATAATCCCCCCTTCCCCCACGGGTTAGTGAAACCAAAAAAACGCAATCTTTTTAACCCTCTCGCGTCCTAGAGCCTCAGAGATCCATTCCTCCTCCTCCTTCCGCGACCTCCACTCAAACCCTAGGGTTTTGATTGAAGGAAGAAGGAGATCTTGAGTCCTCATCGTTCTTGAGCACTTGATCCGTTCTTTGCAGGTTTTGCAGGGCTTATTACTCTTAGAGACTTGTCTCCTAGACGGCTAGGTGTCGCCCGAAATCCATCGATCTCTTGTGGTGAGATCCGGGAGGTTTGAATCACCCCCTTTTTCGATTATAGTGAAGAACCAAGTTGATCTTTGTGGTTGCTTGGAGAGGTTAAGGGTTGAGCGAAACCCGATCCTTTGTGGATCTCTCAACGGAGACGTAGGCTACTTTGTGGAGCCGAACTTGGATAAAAATTGCTGGGTCTTGTCTTCGTGTTCTTTATTATCAGATTTATATTTCCGCTGCGATTAGCGGACTTATTTGCACGAGCGGACTTGTCCGCTAACAGACAAGTCCGCTACTCCAGACTAGTCCGCTCTCTGTAAATCTGATAAATTTGCTTTAAGTGTCGAATTTTCAGGTGGTTGCCTATTCACCCCTCCCTTAGGCAACCTTCAAGTAAACGTGGTGGAACAGTGGCACACACATCCATGCTAGTGGCAGGAACATCGCTGGAGGAGTCCTGGCTAGCAGCTGCCAGGCAGTAGGAACACAGCCAGAACGTGGACCGATGGTGCCAACTGGAGAACCTTCACACACATGAGAAGAACCATCTGGGAAAAAAACACAGTCATCTGCCATTAAGAAATCAAAGTCGGATGAAGGACGGCTCGTCACGTTGGAGTAGGGAAAGGAATTTTCATCAAAGGTAATGTGGCGAGAGATAAGGACACGATTGGAGGAAAGGTCGAAACACTTGTATCCCTTATGGTCCGAGGAGTATCCGAGAAAGACACAGAGTGTGGAGCGAGGGCTAAGCTTATGGGGCATGGTGACGGAGAGGTTAGGATAACAAGCACAGCCAAAAACACGGAGGTCAAAATAATCTGGTGCAGAACCATGCAAAGCAAGATATGACGTGTGAAAATCAAGTGTTTTGGTGAGATGTCTGTTGATAAGATATGTGGCTGTGTGTAATGCTTATACCCAAAAGGACGGAGGCAACTAAGCCTGAAAGAGCAAGGAACACATGATATTATTAGTGGACTGAATAATCCGCTCAGCTTTACCGTTCTAGGGAGATGTGTAAGGACACGACATACGTAGAAGTACGCCGTTGGTGAGGAAAAAGGCTCGGGATGACGAGTTGTCAAACTCGCGACCATTATCACATTGGACACTTTTTACCGCGCAACCAAACTGCGTGGCAACATAGGCAAAGAAATGTGAGAGTGGTAAAGTGTCAGATTTAAAATGAAGTGGGAATGTCTATGAAAAATGAGAGCAATCATTGAGAATAATTAAATAATATTTGTAACCAAACATGCTAGCAACGGGAGACGTCCAGAGGTCACAATGTATTAAATCAAAGTTCTTAATTGCTCTAGATGATGAAATATGAAAGGGGAGATGAACGTGTCGTTCTAATTGGCAAGCATGACAAAGAGGCTCACCTGCACTTCTATTACATGAAATAGCATGAGAGCTAGCTAGGTTAGATAAAGCTTTAGAACAAAGATGTCCAAGATGCCGACGCCATATGGTGGAGGGAGTGGCATCGGCAGCAAGAGCTACAGGAGCAGGTGGCGACGTTGGTGGCGGGAATAGAGGGTAGAGCTGTCCGGAGCTATTGCACCTGACGATCACGTTTTTGGTGTAGAGATCCTTCACAGAAAGACCAAACGGGTCAAATTCAATGGAGTAGTGATTGTCAGTGGTAAATTGAGGAAAAAAAATAAGATTTTTTACAAGATGTTGAGAGACAAGAACATTACGTAGATAAAGAGGACGATCAAGATTAGTGTAAGAGACATGACCAGTGGATGTAACGGGTAGAAGGGAACCGTTACCGACTACAATATTGGAGGGAGTAGAATATGTAGGCGGAGATGAGACTGTGAGATTACCAGGGTTCGATGTCATATACGAAGAAGCTCCCGAGTCGGCATACCATTCTGAGGTTGAGGACAGCGGCGTCAGGGACATAGTGTTGAAGGAGGCGGCCAGGTCGTCTTGGTTCCAAACTGTGTGAGCAGGCAAAGGTGGCTGGTGCACCATAGAGGGCAGTCTGGAATGGCAGCGCCCCCCCCCCCACCCACGAGATTCTGGAGGAGCTTGCATGAGGCTATGGGTACACACCTGGTGTACGGTTCAGCTTATCATCCTCAGACAGATGGTCAGACAGAGCGTGTGAACCAGATTCTGGAGAATATGTTGAGGGCCTATGTGATCACCTATGGGCAAAGCTGGGAGGACAGTCTTTCTTTTGCGGAGTTCTCTTACAACAACAGCTGTCAGGCTAGCTTGGGGATGTCACCTTTTCAGGCATTGTATGGTAGGAGATGCCGTACCCCGCTCATGTGGTTAGAGGTTGGTGAGAGGTCTTTCTTCGGTGCTGACTCTATCAAAGCTGCAGAAGAGAAGGTTGAAAAGATCAGAGAGCATCTCCTGGTTGCTCAGAGCTGTCAGAAGAGTTATGCGGATGAGAGAAGGAGGCCTCTTTCTTTCGAGGTTAATGATTGGGTGTATCTCAATGTGTCATCTCTCCGTGGCACGCGTCGCTTCCAGTCCGAGGAAAGTTGGCTCCGATGTTTGTTGGTTCTTTTTGGATTTTGAGGAAGATCGGTGAGCTTGCTTACAGGTTGGAGTTGCCATCTGAGCTGGCGGGTGTGCAACCTGTGTTCCACGTCTCTCACTTGAAAAAGTGTCTTCGAGTGCCGGAGGGGCAAGTTGTCCCTGATGTTTTGGATATTCAGGACACGCTCGAGTACCTGGAGTACCTTGTGAAAATTCTTGATGAGGCGTTCAAGGAAATGAGGAGGTCCAAGATCATGTTTCTAAAGGTCCAATAGAGCAACCACAGCGAGCGAGAGGCTACCTGGGAAAAGGAAGAGAGTCTGAGGAAGGAGTTTCCCTACCTGTTCGGGTCTGCTTCTTGATCTCGAGGATGAGATCTTGTAAGGGGGGAGTCTGTAACATCCCAGAATTTTCAAATTAATTGAGGAGAAGTTTATCTCAAAATTCATTTTGTTCAATTTTGAAATTCTCTTTTTGATTTTTCTGTGTCAGAATATTTTTGGTCTGCGGGCTTTTGTTGGGCCGAGATTAATTCTCACAACCTTTAATTAATCACCAAAATCTTTAATTAATTCCCAAACCTCTCCCATTTAACTCCTCTATAAATATCCTATCCATTTTACCCCATCCTACCAACCTCTCTCTTCTTCTCATTTTTCTTTCCCCACTGCCAAGTATCCAGAAGAGCACTGGAACCGCCGTCGCCCGCTTTGATCCAGTCTCCGCGTCATCACCTCGATCCGTTCCCGATTCCCGGTCGCAATCCCCGGTCCCAGGCGTCGCTCGTCCCTGAGCCGATCCCCAGTCCCAGGCGTCGCTCGTAGCCGCGTCATCGCTCGATCCTCGCGTCGTCCGCTGCCTCGACTCCGTTTTCCGTCGCCGTCACTGCAAGAGCCGTCCTCGATCGCGCGTCCTCAACCGCGTCGCCTCTCCGTCTCCTATCGCCGTTTTCGATTTCAGTGTTCTGGTGAGGATTAAATCTCTCTTAATTCCTTTGTCCTCTCCAGTAGATTGATGAATTGGTTGCTAATCGATTTGCGGTTAGTCTAGTTTCTCGTAGTGTAAAACTTCAAAGATTTTTGGGAAACTCCTTTTGCTCTCGAAAGATTTCCAAAATTGTTTGGTTAAATTCGTATCGTCGAGAACGTCGTGTAGAATTTTTCAGAAAACATTTTGAGCACGTTTAGCCTAGTAATCTAAATTTAGATTTAATTATCACGTACGTAGTGTCTGATCTCTGTCCGTGTTGTGTTTAGCTGGTGATCTCGAGGAGAAGTTCCGCGAGTCCACTCAGTTCGACGACTCGGATCCCGACTACGATCTCGAGCTGCCAGACAAGCTGCGTTCCTTGATCACTTTTACACCCAGTATTTTAAACAACATGTTTTGTTTGAAAACCTAATTTGCATGCCGACTGTTTTAAAATATGCTAGCAACATTCCTAAGCCCTGCCTATTTATTGTTCCACAAATATGAGCCCTAGAATTGCTTTAAAATAATTATTTTATTTTTATACTTAGCCATGCTTAGTCGTATTTATTTTTATGTCACACCTATCACTAAAAATAGAATTTGTGTTAAATAATTTGAACTGTGATTCAAATGTGTGAGTTTTGCAAATAACTATACATAACTATTTTGCGAGGGCAGAATGGAGTATGAGGAGCTGGGGAACTTTTGAGAAGTCCCTGTGGACGTACCTGTGGCGGGTAAAACGGGAAGATCCGGGCTGAGATCTTTCCGTGAGACTTGTTGGTTGTTGGCGTTGAGATTGGAGATAGTGCATGCCCCGGTAATTAAGGATCGAGTCCTTCGAGTGTTGTATGCTCAGTTGACAACCATGCACACCACGTTACTCTATATGGGCAGTGGCTTGATCTTGAATCTTGCCGAGACTGGTTGTTTACCCATGGGTTGACAATGACGTGTTAGTGTGGTGTAGAGCTATGACTCCCCACATGAGATCGAGATACCCCACCTGATCAGTGGTAGGCTTTTCACAGCTCTAAGACCCGATTGCGTAGACACTTGAGATTTCTATCCTGGAGGATGGATAACACCAGTTAAAGCTTGTGGATGGGTCTTGTGTATTCTTCGGGACTACGACGGTAATTCTCGATGTCACTTCTCATAGGTCCAGTGCATAAACTCTGCATAGTTACAGTCGATGCGCGTTGTCATGTCCTTTTTGAAAGGACACCCCCTGAGTTGTGCTCCTCGTTGAGTAGTTTTGTTTTACTTCCTCCTCCTTTATTTTAAAATATTTTTTACTCCGGCCTTTGAGCTGTGGCTGGGTGTGAAGAGTACACGGCATTTAAAATGAACCCCCCGTCCAGGATAACGGAGATCCCTACGGGGCAAGATAATAAAATTTAACAGTTTTAAAATAAAGCTTTATTGCATCTTTAAAATAAAATAAAATGTTTTAAACTTGCATTTAGCACTTGAGGCAGCCTTTACCCTTGAAACCACTTGCATGCATACGTTGTTGATAGGTAGTACACGGTTTGCTGAGTATTCGTACTCACAGCTTTCTAATTTATTGTTTTCAGAGGATTCTCTCAGCTTCGACTTCGACTACGTCTCCGACGGACCATGAAGTCAGCTCCTACGCTCAAGCTTGCCTGTGTTGTGTAGGTTCGCTGCTGTTGTCATGATGATGCTTTCGTTGCTGCATTCTTTGAATTTTTTGATAGTGATCGTTCTGTTCTGAGATGTTTCCTACCTGCGTGCCGATGGACCTCCTTTGGTGGATTTCATTCTAATAAATTTGCTTTAATTTACTATTTTCTATTCTCATTTCTTGTTTAATACTTCTGTTATGGTTTTTTATTGATTGATTGTGATGTCGTGCTTGTCAATCTTCTGGGATTGACAAGGTCCTGAAAGATCGAAACTTATCGAAAGGTAAGAAAAATACAGTCATTACAACTTCAAAGATTATAAGCTTACACCAACATCCGCTGACTGTTGATGTTCTGGCTACCATGTGCACATCAGCGGGATAAGCATCACTGACCGGTGGGAAACAAGTACGGGGACAGGGACACCTACCGGCCCATCTATCATTGACTCTCCATCCCTTTGACGTGCGTTAGGTCATCTACTTCTGAAGTGCACAGCTATCTTATGGCCACTATTGGATCCTGATGGTGGCAAAAATTCAAGCGAAAGTAAAGGAAAACATGGACACCCTTTTTTTATAATATTATCGCTGTTGATTTTTAATGTCACTTTTGAGTTTTGACTATCTGTCTTATTGAAAATTTAGTTCAAATGTCTGTAATTGTATGTCATGTTTCAAATACGATTATAACGAAACATCATATATGATACTTATCATATTTTTTGAACAAGACAGATATTAATTAAAAAATGGACAGAGTGTAGTATAGAAGTAAAGTGGAGATGACCTGTGATGTTTTCAACCAACTTGGTGTCCAGGCTTAGAACCATGGTCATGAATAGAAAGTTGCTCGTTATTTTTATAATACTTCTCGTTTACATGACTCAATAGGACATATCATGCCTTTTGCCTTGGACTATGTATCTAGGCAGTACATGACTGTAAGAAACGTCAAAGCAAACGGCGCAGTTACACACTAAGCAGCTGTGCATTTTTATTTACCTCATACATACATGCCACGCGCAAGTAAAAAAAAGACATGCATAGATGTGCAAGCGCGATGCACTTTATTATTGAAACTTAATTGGGGTGTCTTGAACGTACGTAGGCCTGCTTCAATATATAAGCTTTCTTAATCATGGTCGACGCACTCAGTGAGCAGCTTCTCAATAAGGTCTGCTATCTCTTTTGGGCGGGTGTAGCCGAACATACGCCTGTACGCAGTCT
>BCLG01000347.1:190168-219447 GCA_001602295.1 Zoysia matrella | reverse complement strand
CTAATGTAACCTTGTTGAAAAATATGATGAATATGTGTCTTCCCTTTTACCAGAGATTGGGGTGCACTGAATGATCTGTTATGCTTAAGAATGCCCATGTTACAACTTCCTTTTGGAACTGCTCTAAATAATTAGTTGAGTGCACATGGTCTTGTGTGTGTGTGTATATATATATATATATATATATATATATTTATATATTTTATTTTCAAAGGGGGATAAGAATTACCTAAGCTGTGTTCCTATCTATTGTTTCTAGATTGGATCCATGTTCTATATGAAAATATCATTGAAGTTTCTGGGTAACAAGAATTTTATTTGCAATTAGAACTCTTAAAACCTTTGATTGATGTCTCTACTGTGCAAACTTCGAGAGTTGATTTAACTCACTACAAATATTATGTGACACGTCTGCAGCTTAAAGCTGTGGTATTATCAAGACAGGAGCTCTCGGATTTCAGGTTACTATACCTTAAACTAATTTGTTGGAGGTCCCCCACTGTGATCTGTTAACTCTCTTTTATCGTTCTACCATCCTAGTGGTCAGTCTATTACCCTTTTCTCTACATATATTGCTGTGCATTGTATTTGAATACTCTTCATTGAATCGTCACTCTTTTTGTTCGACAGAGTTTAAACCAGTTTGGTTCATATACTAACTTCTTTGGTAACTCTTGACCTGTCATTCATATCACATCAGTTCTGTTCCATGCACTCATACTTAGCAGCCGGATCCTTTTGCACAACTTCATCTTTTTTGTTCTTCATTTGCAAGGACATCAATTTTAATGTGGAGTGCTGCACTCAGTATGTGTCCGTCATCATTTTGCGACTTAGTCTGGGCTCTTCATGTTAAATTGCTTAATGAAGTTGTTTGATTGGAACCAATGCACGCTGCTTGTTTACTTTTTTTTGTACACCCACTAGTTGCTAGCCCATATCTGTTTCTTAATTACCATGTGATTGTTTCCTGTTCTCATGTGTCAGTCTAGTTGCTGATAAGTAATAAGGTGCCTTTGTCATTTCTTCTGGGACCTGTTGTGTGTGGGAACTGGAAAGTTTTTAATAGGCTGTTGGTGAAGGGATGAAAAGTGTCCGCTTTGATCTGCCTTTTAGCTTCTAAACTTAAGTCCTTTTTCATTATATACTTATATGCCAGTGATAAATACTTGGTTATCTCCTTTTCTACAGTATTTAAATAAAATAATAACGGCTTACTTTCTCGTGAGTGTGTTTTTAATAGGCTGTTCATGTTTTGAATTAGCAGTGCGTCCTAGCATCATGAAAAAAAATTCAGGCCTAGTAATCCTGGATGTATCTGTATTGGAACTAGGAAATACTACCTTCCTTCCTTGCCCTACCAGGTTTGATATCATGTTGGGATCTTGAACTTCGAGGTAGAACACATACTGCATGAATATCATCTTGAATTATCTTTGAAGTTAGTGTTATCTTCTTTTATGAGGATGAAAGCTTAAGAAAATATTGTAATCTGGGTATATTTGAAGTTCTAATTGTCTAGTTAGTTGGATATTATATTTGTTTAATGAATAATATTGTATTGTAAAAGTTAGTATTTTTTGTTTCATGTAATGTAAAACAATGGCATGGCTTGATAGCGACACCATTAATTCTACGCGCACTTGGAAGTTTTATTCGTGATTCAGGTCTTGTGTCACTACTTTATCATGAAGCTCTTAAGCTGATGCCCCAGGGAATCAGTTCGGTTTGAACTGTCTAATGGGAAGTAGTATATGAACATCCAGGCCGTGAGTTAACATTTCTGTTTTCAACATCATTCCATTTACTTTATCACAAATGGGTTGCAAGGACTTTAAATCCTTGACATTATTTTACTTTTTGTGCTCTTGCAAACAACGGGTGGAAACAATATTGACATGAAATTTTGACAAGGCAAGCCTTCTTTGTGCATCCTGCCTGCCAGTTCAGCCAAGGAGCAGAACTTGGGCTAGATTTTCTACTCCCGTACTTGGTTTACAAGATGTGGAATTTAGCAGGATATTGTTTTGTATTTAGAAGTATCATTTGTAACTCGAATGGACAGTTTTTCAGATGGCAACATTGTAGAGGGACAGGTCTTTTTTGTATCCAAGCAAATCTTGTACATAACTAGATTGTTTAGCTTTTTTGTCTTGCTATCCAGCCTTCTGATAATTCATGTTTGTATTCTCGACGAGTACGTTAAGTTCTAATGTTGAATTGTTGTGTCTTCATATTTATGTGACGTGATTTGCTGCCCGACTCAAACTAATCAAATTTGTTTTGCACGCCCCAAGACGTAGTAGCACTGCGTCCAACTTTAGAGCTCATTGCTCAGCGGTTACTCGGGATGTATGCATCTATAATTTATGCTTTTGTACAATTCAAAGATTGTTCTATGCTCACAAGCCCTTACTAAATTTGATCAACCGTTTTTCATGACTAATAATAACAACTTAACCATCAGTAAGTAATGCTGAGCTAACACATGGCAATGCTCTGTTTGGTTCAGTGGATAAAATGGGATGAAATAGAGGTATCCATATTTCCCAATAGTTTGTCGCCTTCCTCCAAGTCCCGCGTTGTCAAAAATCCTAGTCATCTTCGATGGCTTCCGCACGTGTGCTGGCTTAGGAGGCTCATCTCGGTGCAGCTCTAGATTGGTGGTGGGCAGTGGGCTGCATACAGGTCGGAAAAAAAACATCTCAATTATTTTCACTTTTATATTTATAACATTTGAAAACAAAAAAGTCAAAAACAAAAAATAAATACGAATTCAGAAACAAACCAAAACGATCGGTAATTAAAAAGTATGTTGAAAATATAAATAAATTAAATATTAAACATTTATTGTATAGTTTAAGTCTTACAAAATATATATAATACAAGTTGTAATTAAATTACATAGTACAAAAGATAACCCAACAATATAAGACAATAAAAAGTTGTTTGGTTTATAACTTTTTATTTTTATTTTTTATGAAACATGTTTAAATGCGATCTCATTACTATATTTGGGCAAAACGGTAAAAAACAGAAAAACTCTGCTAAAAATGGAATTTCGCCAAAACGATAAAAAAAAAAGCCATGCCGTTTTCGTTATCGTTTTCTTTTTTCTCCGCCTATCCAAAAATAATACGAAAAAAGGATAAACAAAACACTACTAGTACGAAAAAAGGATAAACAAAACACGGTATAAATGAGAAATTTTTGTACTATTTTCAACCTAGCTGTGCGGAGCAGCGGAGGAGGGGCCGTGAATGTGGTTGAGAAGCATGGGCGGAGAATGATGCATGGGTATGCAAAGAAATACCCAACTTTTATGAAAAAAATATTGAGTATATAAGTGTATTATCATGTCATAGTTCAATAAAAGAGTCAATTTAGAGCTCAAAAAAGATCAAAAAACAATTTAAATTTGTAGTTTTGTTTACATAATTTTATTTTTAGTTGATTTACACTCACGTCAATAATCAGTACATTAAATTCATGTTATAGTAATTATTCGCATAATTTGATGCAACAATTATTTAGTTTAAAAATACCTGAGTAATCAAATCCTAACTCCGCCACCGCCGAGAAGTCCGTCAGCTAGTGAGCTCGATGACACGGCCACGCGCGGTCATAGGCTCCTCACCACTATGGCTGCCCGTGCATCTAGTTATGTTTGGATGTCAACATTGGCTCATCTTAGCGTTGACGTTTCACCAAATGCATCCTAACAGTGGCAGCCAGCGGTTAAAAATATCTAAGAGCTGGGGGGTTTATCTACAAACGAACAAGATAGAAGCCAAGCGCGGCCTGTCAGCCCGCATCCAATTCTCTCCCTCCCCCCGGGGGATTCAGCGGCTGCAGTCCTTGCTCCGTTCACTGGCTCCGTCCCCCGACGATGACGTGCTTGGATGCGCCGCCCCGCCTCGGCCCCCGCCCGTCCGGGTGCCAGGCCCCTTCCCCTTCCGTAAGGCTGCTGCCATGGCGGCTTGGCGTCTCCTCCTCCTGCAGGTAGGCTTTTTTTTCCCCCTTTTGTCCTTGCTTGCTGTTCCTTTTAAATTGGTCTTCGGTAGTTCTGTACTGGAATAGATAGGTCTAGTTCGCGTTCGCTTTTCTTATTCAGTGAGAGAATGGCGAAGAGCGGCTCAAATTTCTAGTCTTAACATATTATGCAAAATGCATTCATCTTATTGATGCATCAATGCCTCTATAAAGCCGCTCCCGTTATGGATCCAGAAGCTCAGAATTGGCCTGGTAGTGGCAGTTTGCTTATTTTGCTTGCGAATGCACTGAAATGACACACCTTGCCTTTTCATTTGACGAGGCCCTATGGTATTTGTTGAAACATTACCTGGCGTTGCATTGTCCTGACAAGTGCCTTCTTGCATTTGGTATTTGTTGAAACGTTGCCTGGCGTTGCATTGTCCTGATAATTGATAAGTGCCTTCCTGCATTTGGTATTTGTTGAAACATTACCTGGCGTTGCGTTCTCCTGATAACTGATAAGTGCTTTGCGTTTTTTATCCCATGCTGTGCCATTTCCTGAGGAGAACCAGCGCACTGCTATTAATGGCTTTGGTATACTCACTGCTTTTTTCTGTTCATGCAGGTCTTGCACTCTAGTGTCCCGACAGCTTACGATTTGCAACGGACAGTCATGTGAGATTACCTGTTCATTGCTTTAACAGTTCTCAATTGAAGTTTGCGGTAGACACAGTTTATGTATAGTGTCTGGTCTGTTTTTGAAATGCAGATGCTGATGATTTATGGGTAGCCGCTCCTCAGAACCCCACTTCTGTTCGGTCAAGGTTGCTAGCTGCAGAAAGGGAGGAGGCAAAGGCTGTTCTATCATTGTTCTTGAGACAAAAAGGTTTGAGAAGTACGCTAGCCGCACGGATCGTCAATAAATCAGATGGCTTCATTGAACACCTTGTATCAAAGCTCCAGAATACTTACAGATCTCGATATGTTGAAGGTTCACATTCTTGATTGCGCTTTATGTATACATTATATCATTTGATCAGAACTGTTGGTTCAGAATTGTTGACTTCATATTTAATTTTCAGGAAGGGAGCTAAGCACACCTGAGATCAGAGATGCTCTCCTGCCATACTTGGAAGCTCTTTCTAGAGAACATGGAGATGGCTTGGTCGAGGTGGTGGAGAATTTCCTAGATCCTTTTTCGGCGGAAAGGGAAGCATTGTCCTCTTCTATGGTGCTCACTCCCACAAGCTCAAATAAACAAAAGGCGATTGCTCGAATAAGTACACCAACCTCAGGGGGTGCACTCCCTGAGCTCGTGCTCTTTCTACTAGAGCTAGGCATGGATCATGAGGAGATCAAGAATATCGTACGCAAGTTCCCAGCATTTGCATATTACAATGTGGATCGTAAGATTAAACCCCTAGTGGAACTACTGATTGAGCTTGGTGTACCACGGTCCAGTATACCAGGAATCATAAAGAAGAGGCCTCAGCTATGTGGAATCAGCATGTCAGATAATCTTAAACCCATGATGGTTTATTTGGAGAACATAGGTATCAATAAAGCTCAATGGAGCAAGGTGATTTGCCGGTTCCCTGCATTTCTCACATATAGCAGGAACAAGGTGGAGGTAATAGTGAGCTTTCTTATTGAACTTGGAGTTCCTAAGGAAAAGGTTGGCAAGATATTGACACGATGTCCTCATCTTATGAGCTACAGCATAGAAGACAATCTCAGGCCAACTGCTGAATACTTCAGGTCAATCGGTGCAGACGTTGCATCCCTTATTCAGAAAAGCCCACAGGCTTTTGGTCTGAATATCGAGACGAAGCTGAAACCAATCACGGAATTTTTCATTGAGAAGGGCTTTAGCATGGAGGAAATTGGCATTATGGTAAACCGATTTGGCATTATCCACACTCTCAGCTTGGAAGAAAACTTGATTCCCAAATATGAATTTTTCCTGATGATGGGGTACCCACAGGATGAGCTCGTGAAATTTCCACAATACTTTGGGTACAGCTTGGAGCAGCGGATAAAGCCTCGGTATGCTCAGATGATCGATTGTGGGGTGAGATTGATTCTGAACCAGATGCTGTCAGTTACAGATGCTAAATTTGAGGAGATTTTGAAAAAGAAGGAAAATTGTAGTTTGGGAAGACAATAATATCTGATGAGCACAAATTTTGACTTCAGACGGGATGCATCTGAGCATAATAGCTTTTGTAACTAACGGATGCAAAATTTTCAGTTGAACAATTTCATGTATTATCCTAGAATATCTAGCTAGCAGCTGGTTGTATTCATTTTTGCAAGGGACGGGAAGTGTAACATTGGCAAATACCTATAAAAAAAAATTCTAATTGCAGATGTTATACTCAAATTCGATTTTGGGAACATGATGCTTTTTGTTAGCAACAAATGTCTGTTCATTAGTAGTAGCATTTTTGTTTATGTGAAAGTTAGCTCGTAGCTTGTAGCTCGAGCTGCGCAGCCTCTCATTCCGCAATGTGAAAGTTGGAGCTGAGAAAGTGGGTTTGATAAGAGTGCATCTGCATTCTGCACAGCATGTGTACAACGGAGTGAAAACGAGGTAACAGATGATAACATCAGATTCTTTTGTATTGCTGAAATTTTAAGAGATCAACAGCGTAGTCAAAGGTTTTTACATGATGAGAATTACAAACCACATGTAAACGGTACACCAGCATCGCAGGTTTTTAGCCGTCTTCGACTTGTGAGTTGTGACCAGTCATCGTCCACAAAAGCAGGTTAAACACATCAATCGATGCAGGGGAGCCTAGCGCCATTTTGACATCAAATGTCTTGTGGGGCTGCATCGATCAGGAGTAAAAGGGTCGATAAGCTGTTCGCTTCAATGCTCAGTTTCAGATCATTCAAAATCCACAATTGATGCCATTGTCCAACCTGATAAAAAGAAACTAGGTTAAGAAATATAATAAAATTTGAGTCGAGGCAGATATCATAATGTACAATGGTAGTTTGCTCATGCATTATGAAGAAAACTAGGTCGTCATCCATTGAACATGAACGAAATGGAGCGTAACAGTACATCCAAGCAATAGCAGACAATGGAGGTTATGATAGAAGACGAAGACGGTGTCAGTTGCAAACAAAGAACAAATCAAAAGCTAATAATCCATACCACAAATGATAATCAGGATGAACTCACGTATTTAGAAAAAGGAAAGAGGATGTGGTTGTGGTTGCAGTCTCACACTACTTTTCAAAGGTGCTTTGCTTTACCAAACTGAATTCGAGGGGTACTCTAATAACAGGAGAATGAAACAAAGCAGATACATTGATTTCTCAATACTTAAGAAACTTCAATCATTTCTATCTGGAAGACAGAAGTCACTCAGATACAATTACATGAGAAAAGCCATCACTTTCTTAATTGCTATTTTTGTCAAAGTTATATGCATATAGACCTTAAAGTAATAGCTTTCATGTAGCTCTGAAACGGTGAAATCCTGATACCTACTCTAATCAGGTTTGAGAACGTTTTGGAATGTAACAAATTAGAAGCAACATCACAGATTGACCACAGAAACACTAATTACTTAAACAAAGTATAAACTTTATACTCCCAAGGACTATTAGTATAAACAGTGTTTATTAAACACAATGCACTAAAAGTTGAACAAAAAGGTTGGGCATTTCCAGGTTTTATGACATCATACACGTTCAACATCAGGGATGCAATATTGCTAATACGATGCAAATAATGTCTTAGAAGTTGGAAGAAGCTCTGCATCATCAAAATAACTCTTTGCTAATTTAGAGGGAAACAAAACAAGAACAATCATCTTCTTTAGCACACTTAGCGCATCCCTACAGTACTTAAGTCATGTGCACCATGCCAGTACAATGTTTTAGTGAAAAATATGGATATCAAGAACAGACCGTTTCTTCTAGCGACGAACATTGAGCATCTCCTTGGCCTCCTCCTGCTCAACTTGCAGAGAGGCACTGGCATACTTGCTAAGCAGCTCCTTTTTCTTCCTCTCTAGCACCATCCGCTCAATCTCCTTCTCATCGGGTAGCGGCACATGAGCAACAAATTCCCTCCCAGCCTCCACCTTCTCTCTCTCCCTCTCTTCCTCACGCTTCCTTTCTTCCTCGACCTCCTCCTCAACCCCCTCAAAGAGCACCTCCCTAGCAGCCTCCCCAGTGCGTCCACCTGCCGTGACCACCTCACCGCTCATAACACCCTTCATGGCTTCCCGTCGCACCCGCTCCACCCGGTGCCACTCCTCCACGACCTCCTTCCGCATGCGCTTCTCTGCGGCAGCCTCAAGTGGCTCAAGCACACCGTCCTCGTCGTCGTAGTACCCGTAGTACCCAGCGTTGATGCGCCTGTGTATCTCATACCGTGTGCGGCGCTTACGTATCTCGGGCGGCTTGTCAAAGAGCTCCCGCACGCCGGGGAGCTTCCTGGCGGCGCCGAAGTAGCGGTACCCAGGTCCACGGCCGGAGGGATTGGGCACGGCGACGATGTTACCGTCGAGATCGGTCATGAGCGGCGCATTGGAGCTGCGGGAGTAGTCGCGGCCGCCGAGCTCGACGATGCGGCGCTCCCAGTGGCCGCGCTCGCGGAGAAGCTTGTTGATCTCGTCGTTGAGGTCGCGGAGGCGGTGCTCTCCAAGGCCCTCGTTCTGGATCTCGGCGACCTTGGCGCCAATCTCGCGCAGGATCTCGGAGCGCCAGCGCTCGGCGTCGGCGAGGTCGCGGCACTCGGAGGCGAGGTAGGGTCGTCGCTCCCGCGGCTTACGCTTCTCCTCCTGCTTCATCGTGATGAAGCGGTTCAGCATGGACTGCGCCTTCTCCTCGTTGCGAGCCATGGCAACCGGCGGCGGCGGCGAGGTTCTTCGGCCGGGCGAGGGTTCGGGGCGTGAGGGAGGAGGGAGGCGAGCAGGTACGGTTTGCTCGGGGGGGTTGGGCCGACGGGGAGAAAGCAGGGGCGTGGCTGAGACCCCACGTGGATGGCAGACGCGTGGAGATCCGACGATGCGTTTTCGTTGGAGCCGAGTAAGCACGACGCGATCTGCGAAGGGAACGAGCCGTGACTGAGCCGAGCGCGGTGAGGAAATCTGGTGGGCGTCCGATGACCGTGGCATCCACGCGTCTTACATCAGAAGCTGGTTCTCACTGCCGCGCCCCTGCCGACGGTTCCTCGACTCCGCGTCTTGCACTTGCGCGACGCCGCTACCCATGCCCCCACTCCATTGCTCGCTTCCACATGCTCCGTTCGCGAAGGCCGAGCCGGTGCCCCGCGGCGCTCAGCACCACGGCGAACTGCCGGGAACCTGTTTGACGAAATGCTGCTGCCCAAGGGATCAACCCAAGGAGGGTTCGACCTGACTGACTGTGTGAAGGACGTGCGTCTGGTACGGTACGCAGGGGCAGCTGGACGGTCCGCGGGAATGCTCCAGGCGTCATGGCGCCGCCGCCTGGTCCTGCGTGGCGTAGTGTATCTTGGCAAGGAAAAGAAGAAAACCAGCCATCCTGATATGGATGAATCTTGGAGATTGAGACGGATGGCTTGCGCTGTGCTTAGCGCATCCTGGCAAAGCCAATGCGCTTTTGTACCCTGTCAAGTACCTGGTCCTCCGTCCTCCTGACCTGCGCACCAAGTCAAATAGTCAAAGGTGCAAGGCTTTTGTGAAGAAGCAATGTCGTGGCTGCTGTAGTCGGTTCTTGGAATCGGCTTGGGGGGCATAATCTGACCAGGAATGCACTCAAATGTCTGGGCAGAGGTTTAACTAAAGATTTATGCCTTTGGTCACGTGTTGTCGTCCTAGACGATCGAGCAGATAGCTTTGCTGGAATGGTGTTGGTGGAATACTGGCGTCTGGGAGCATGACTGGTTGTCTGGTGAATTGGGATGGTTCTGAATTCTGATTCTCTGCAAGGTCATCGGCATCAATACATGTTCAGTTAGTAATAATTCCTTGCCAGGTGAATGCCTCATTACATAATGAAGCTTTGGACTTTACTGTTGTCAGTGCAGCAGCTTTCATGAACAGCCATTCATGCAACCTGCGACTCAACAAATTCTAGCCTGTTTAACAAACATGAGGGATATTTCCTTGCATTCTGCTATCTTACACCATCATTAAGATTTCCTTGTCAAGGAACACATATAGAAGCATGGAATATTTGTCAGACCCACATGGTAAGTGAAACTCATTTCTAGGACTGTTCCATAGTCAGAGAATGTACAGGTGCAGCAGTAATCTAGAACATAAGCTGCATTGCGGCTCAGCATTTAGTACCCAGTGGCATGGCCTTGTGCAACAGTCTGTCAGCCGGTTATTCCAGTTTCATCTGATGTACCGCCTGCCACCACACCCATTCTCTCTTTGGCAGTTGAAGAACACTGAGGCCACAGGAGGTCCCAGATTGTAAAGTGCTGAGAAGTCCCTTGTGTTAAAATTTGGTCTCCATCCTGGAGCATATATAGTCTGGCAGACAGATTGGCGAAAGAGCACAAAAACAAAGCGATGAATTCCAGCTGTTGGCTTTGGACTTTCATAGCTTACTACCTCATTTCCTGAAGTACGATTGAATAGAATCTGTCAGAGAAAGTTCACGTACATATTTCTTCCACAAGTTTAGAAGAGTAGTCATATATGATTTTGTCATTGATATTTACAGTTTAAAATTCACATGAAATCTTCAAATTGGCATTGCTGATGGCTATATTGCTCATGCTTAGGCCAGTGATCCAAATAATGTCATATTATTATGCAAAAAATTAGTTTGTATTTCTAGGAATTTATTTCTTCCTATCATGCTGTTCTTTTATAGCTAAGCATTTCAACTTCTGCTCTTTTCAGACAGCTATGACTTGCATTATTTGGGTTCAAAAAGAACCACATGGTTGAATTGTTCATTTAATTGCAAATAGATATTTGATTCAGAAAAAGAGAACAATAGAAACTCACCAAAACTTACATCCATTGATTCTGGAATGTCTGTTACCAACCTGCATGTATGGGTACGATATATTGTTTTGCATTATGTTATCTTAGAAGCACAAATAAATAATAGTAATTTCCGTTCATCATAACTGATTCAGGTCTTACCAATGAAGGTATTCCCTTTTGGTTGGATTGCTTGGACTTGGTGAGTCGGGATCCACCATCACCTAGTGGGTAAGTTTGTTATTTCTTTAGAGACAAAACATTCATCACACAGAGTATTTAATTAGACCAAGTGGTGTTGGTGTAATTTATATTTCTCTCTGAAAGTAATATTCATGAATAATTAGATTATTCACATTTTTTTAGTATGAATTGTTGTAGCTAATCATCATGGTTCCAGGTTCCTATATACTATTAAAACATATATTGATCTTTAATCAGTCTGTTCGTGCAATGATGCTGGTACACTTATTGGCAGCAGAAACCAATGAGAAAATCTTCACAAGGTCAGAATCCTTGGGTTTCAATGGTCTACAGATATTGAAAGGAATTATAAAGTCGATGTACTCTGAACCATTATATTGGCGGTCACATAATGTCTTCTGAGGGAAAAACCATATTCCAACTTGGCATCTTAGTTGAAAACCATACTCAATGCTGCAATGAGGTGAAAAAAACGGTCATGAACTCACCAAAGTATAAAGGATCCTCATATCACGCCCAGCAATCTCGATCCTTGGTGCATTGGCTACTTGCGAGGGCTTGAGCTCAGATCCATTAGTCAGTTCTCTGTTGTTGTATATGACTCTGAGTGATGCTGATTTGCTAAATGGGTCCAAGATGTCTCCAACTACGTTGCCTACAACTAGTGGATCCCTTGACATGGTTAGCTACAATTGGTGACCTTCGAGACAAGTGAACTTGGACTGAAGCCTGAACTTGGTCGAAGTGAATGGTGCAGGCCTGTGCCCTATATATACTCCCGGTCCCCAATGATGTACCAAGTCATGATGACGAAAATTATTAGCTCTGGACGCCCTGATATCTTGCTTTATACTGTAAAGAATGATATGGGTTGCCATCACTTGTAGTATTTCGGGCTGTCCACCCTCTGCGCCTACACCAATGGAACGAGTGCGCACTGCAATTCCATGTCTGTGAATAAAATCTGATGTATCACTCACTTATTCCCTATATCTAGAGCCTAACAAATAGTTGCTCGTAGACAAAAAAAAAGACTGTCTTTTGACATATCTCTCAGATTGACACCTTATGTCCTTGGGGCTTCACAATTACTAGTCAATATTTCTCTCATGCCTCACATGATCTGTGTTTGGCCTTAACGGTCACTAGGTTTCTTTATCTGTGTGTTGAACATGTTGCAAAATGAATATGTATCGAAACTATTTTTCAACATGAGCGTCTCTCTAAGTAATATGAATATCTAAGTTTTTTTAATTGTGAGAAGAGCTTGGTGGGACAAGCATACTGTGCTGCAACGATAAAAGGTTGGAGGGGGGGGGGGGTAGATTTTCTTCACAAAAATGCATCTATTGTTCGATACTGCGGTGTGTACACATAAGATAATAATTTCAGTATAAGTGCTCTAGATTCTAAATTTTGGTACAAGTGTATGGTCTGTCTCGTTGCTTGCTGTCATCTAGAATTCAGAATCATTCCAGTGCATATTGCAAAAAATATATAAACAGAAACTTCCCCTTTTCTATTTGTTTAATGATGATGATGTGGTACACCTGCACTCATTCTATCTATTGTGATGCAAATTTTCCACTGAGGAACAGCTTCTCCTTTTCTATTTCTGTAAAGCATGAGGATTTGAACTTTATTATTCCTTATGGGGTTAAACAAGCATGTAGACCAAACACCTCTTTACTCAGCACAGTTTTATGCTTCAAATATGATATGTCAGTAATGGATACTTTTAAGATCTATTCTGATTTGCTTTGTGGTCAATGATGATGTTTACTTATTATAATTATTAATGCACCCATTAATGTATAAATCCAATAATATATTTACTTTTTCCTCCTTAAAATTTTACAGCCCTTTGTTCTCTTTTCATGTTATTCTCTTCCTCTCATATTACTTGTCATCCTAGCTTCCTCGAGTTTTTCCAAATTACTTGTCATTCTCGCTTTCTAATACAACTTTTTTCTCTTTCTAATACTTCTTTATCTCTATCTCTCTCATTTTTTTTGTGCATCTCACTTTTTCGGCCTCTACTTAATTTCTGTGCCTAGACCCAAAACGACAAGTAAATCAGAGGGAGCATACTATTATCCTTCTTATGGCCTGAAGACAACCCACCATTTTTTTTATGGTATCCCACCATTCTTTGTGATGAGAATGATGTGACACATGGGTTCAGCCTCAGAGGTTATGCCACATTGGACACTTCTATGAGTTATTGCTCAGTCTTCAATCATTTTGTGCCCCGAATATCTATATATAGCTATGCTACCTGGTAAAATAGCCATTTTGGAGCCATCTATCCACTCTCTGGGCTCTGAAATACTTATATCAACCTCATTGAAAATTGAGACAATTTTGAATAATTAACAATGTCCAGCTTATAACATCTGAAATTGGCACTAGGAGCAGCAAAGTTCTAGCTCCAAACCTTCTTTATGGTGTTTACATTATGGCAGATATCTTAATGCAGTTGACTAACCACAACTACAATCTCCAGATTGAAGGCTACATTTTCTGGTTTCTGATGCACATGCTTTGTGAAATGGAGTCATACGGCCACTATTGTTTTGCATGTCTCTTATATCTAGGACCTGATGGAATAGGATCTTTTGGGGAGACCTAATGGCAAGCTCTTGTGAACTGATACACGAACTCATGTCATTATTTCGAAACACTCCCTCCCAGTTTTAATTGATGCGTCAGGACAACATTCTTGTTTTATTTTTAAACCAAGAAGATTATTCTAACACCATCAATTAAAAACCAGGGGGAGTATATGCCCTGTTCCAGCTTTCTGTTCCCAGTTTTTGTTCTTTTTCCTGGGAAATAACTGGCTATGGCTACTGATATGGGCCTCAAATAAAGTAGGAGGCAAAGCTCTCGTTAGATAAGGTCTACAATGATATTGGGTTGTAAGGACCATAAAATCTTATTTTGTTCCCCACGCAAATTATTGTGCGGAAATGTATTCTTCTGGTTTACATTCTAAGCTTGCTTGTTTTCTGCAGGTTGTCAGATCAGTAAACAAGTTTCAGTGAGTCTGATACTACTTGTGTTGGAGCAAGAAGCAAAGCTCGAATTGGATTACATAAGCTCTCCTGTGCCTGAAAGGAATAAAGCAGGAAGCCATCTCTCAATCCTGGAGTACTAGACTTTCATGGCACTTTGGAGAGCGCCAAAGAAGGAACTGAAACGTTTTAGCTAGCATGATGATGCATTGCAGGCAAACGCCAAAGATAGTGGAAAAAATGGAATCTATGGATCTTTTTTTTGGCTTACTCAAATCTGGATCCTTGACCTATGAATAAAGCTGTTCTTCTCTTCACGTGAGCATATCCCATTGGTCCAGGCACTCCTAGGCTCCTACTGTAGTAGCCTCGTAGGTGAATCGAATCTGGAAAATGATAAACATAAGGTCGTCAAAATTTGGAAATGGACATTTGACAGAGAGACTTCGAACTATCGTGTTCCATGATGCAGGCTTGAATGTGGAACAATTTCTTGAAACAAAACACCCTGCCTATATTGTTGATTGGAAAGCTAGCTACAATTCCTTCATCCTCCAATTGCCTATGAACAAAAAAAAAAAAGGAATTCTGCTGCCTGCTGCTCTCATGCTCTCAAAAAATTTGAAGACTTGCAAAGAAATCAGCTTCACCTGCAGATGAAAGATGGAATAGACTTGGGGCTTCTGGTTGACACAGCAAATTATATGATCCACCATTGAAATGCGAGTTCTCTCGCATGTCAAGGAGGGACGGTTAAACATAGTTGGGTTGGTTGTTCAGGAATTTTGAGGTACTGCTGGTACATTCCATCTTCTACCAACTTTATACTGCTAGCTTCTCCCTACACCTATCATCCATTAATTTTGCTACCGCCTGCCTTTGATGAAAATTTGGACTGGGAAGCCATGGCAGTTGAACCGATCAAGATCTGATCCGAAACTGCCTTTGAGAATGATGTGGATCGTGATGCCATGATTCTTGGACTGATCAATATCAAATTAAAAGAGTGCCTTTGAGAAAGATGACCAGCAGCGGGCACTTGATCTAGCTACCGGTACCCGGGTATTCTCCTGCCCCTTGGTGACGGCAACGGCAGCCACAGGCTCCCCTAGATGCCGTGCGTGCGGCATTGGTAGATGTGTTGCAAGTTGCCGGTCGCCTCAGCTCCGTCCATGAATGGAATGGCGCCGGTATTTCGAGCCGAGTGCCGGGCGCCATGGATGTATGCGAACATGATCGCTTGCTACCTTGATCCGGTGTCCTAACTGCTGCCACAGTCGCATCGCCACCCTATCTTGCCTCCTACGGACCTGGAGGCAAGTCAACGGTGGCGCGCACGCACGCGCGCACAGTCGGCATCGTTCACATGAGGAAAAAGTGCCACCGAAAATCGTAAGGCTATATATGGGCTGGTCTGGGGATGCAGTCTACTAGCCATGTCGGCATGTCCCCACAGTGACTAATGTAAAACTGGAAAAGCTGGAGCGTTAGGATAATGTTACGTAGATAATGTATCCAATGGCTCTGGTGTTGTTTTCCATTGAATGTGCTGTACTCCTTCGTTTTTTAATTGTTGTCGTCGTTGATCTTTAATTTCAACTTTGACCGTTTATTTTATTAATTTTTTAATAAATATTATATATTTTATTATAATTTAGTTTATTACTAATAATGTTTTAATCACAGCTTATAATTTTATACATTTAAATTTATTTTTTGAATAAGATAAATAGTCAAAGTTGAAACGAAAAGTCAACAGCGACAACAATTAAATAAGAGTATGTATCATAATTTGTAGCGGATTAAAATGTACTCCTCTGTTCTTTAATTGATATCGTCGTTGACTTTTAAATTCAACTTTGATCACTCGTCTTATTAAAAAAATTGTTCGAATATGCAAAATTTTAAGTTGTGGTTCAAATAACTCTAATAATAAATCAAATTATATCAAAATATATGAAATTTATCAAAAAAAAATTGAATAAAACGAATGGATCAAAGTTGAATTTAAAAGTCAACAGCCACGTCAATTAAAGAACGGAGGGAGTGTCGCTTTTCGGTATCTTTCTAATGATCGTGAAATACCGGCTATCTACACAACTATGTTTGGAAATTTTGTGTGTCTATAAGATTAGTTCGTTAGCAAATTGTATTTGGTTCTTGGGAAATTTTGTGATACATAATAAGCTAAAAAGGTTCAGCGGACTAGCTGAACGAAACCATACTACGGTAAAACTTCTGCAAAAGGACTGTGCAATTGGAGCCTCTTTATGCCTGCATGCCTATGGTCTGCGGGCGAAAAGGATGACCGACCACTTGTTCACTTGAGGCATTTCCTAGAACTGTGATCGATCGACGACGAGATAACAGCCACCTTCGGAGCAGTACTCAGACAGACTGAATCATCGCAGAACTCTGAGAACCGCGGACACAGTTCAGTGTGGTACTGCTTTGCGATCGACGACATCAACTTGGACACTGAAAAAAGCAGTACTGCAACAACTTGGACTCTGTAAAGCAGCCATGGCGTCAACGAGTTTCAGGCAAGAACTCGTGTGATCTCTGATCACCCTGCAGCATAGACATCGATCCCCGTGGTCAAATTCCTTGCTGATGACAGGATGACAAGATCTAACCTTCACTTTTCGCATCGACGGTGATCGGATGCTTATCAATTTGGAAACAATCTGCAGCCCTAAAGGAGCACATTTCAGCAGCAAGAGGTCAGATTCTGTAGACGTCACATTCAGATATGATTCCAGCCTAAAGGGAAGGTAGCGCGCCACTAGACCGGAGAGCGTCCCCACTTTTCGAAACTGCTTCTCAATCTTAATATATTGACATCGTTAAGTTTTAACATCATTTTTATTATTCATTTTATTCAAGAAATTTATTCAAATGTATGTATTATTGGCATCTGTCAAATATATTAAACGATAAGCAAATTATAACATATATATGATATTTATCATACTTTTTAAATAAGATAAATGATAAAAAAAATAACAGTGTAGATGTTTTAAAATCGGAGGGAGTACTATAGCCCAAGTTGCAGCACAGAAAACTGAAAGCTGCAAAGATGGACATCTTTTTGGCAAGAAAGTTCATCAAATTGCTCTCCATCTATTCTCCCCCAGGCAGATCGATTAAAATCAAACACTTGCTCAGTAACAAATTCGATGTGCTACACTGATAAATATTCCACGAAGCATTAAGCAACTGAAGTTTTCAAGATAATTGTAAGCAACTAATTAATTAACGCGGCAACAACATGCATTGCAGCGAAAAGAACCATATTCAGCTCGAGCTTGTTAGTCATGCATTACACTTTACAGATGTGCATCGATTTCTCTTTGACCAAAAGCCGAAGAATATGTGCAAAGTAATTCGTCGGCGGCCGAAATAATTAAAGAATAATGTGTGCGCCGGAGTAATTAACAAGTCCAGAATTGGGTCTCCATTTGACCATCGACAGATCGACTTGCTCGAAATGCTCATGCGATTTAGTCCAGATTTGAGAGGCGATGCATGGAGGGATGGAATCGTGTGCTCACGTAGACTGGAGAACGCAGATATCTAGGTTCGATTTGGTGACGGAGGAAGAGGCCGGAGAGAAGCATCTGCATCGTGTACGCTCTCGCTTGGTTCGCAAATCTAAGACCGGCTTTGTCGCGGTCGCTGTGGTTTTGGCGTCGAGGATGGATTGGCCTTGTAGTTCACATGGACATTTGTGGGATGTTCCGGCTGGGGCTTGAACTCCAGTTCCCAACGCCATGTTCCTCCGGGTGGCAGGATGCGAATCTAACCTCTAGTCGAAGGCTGAAATGCAGTAATTTCACATAAATTTCATAAAAATCATTTAAAATAACATATGAACAGCCAACCCTCAGATTTATGAAGAAACTAGAGACGTATCTGTACAATGCTTTGTTTCGTGTTATCCAGGAGTCGAGGACGAGCATTGTCGTGAAACCTCTTCGTATAAGATTTCCTCCCATTTGGAGAAAGGGGCTCTGGGCTGTGTTCAAGCGCGAAGGAAACGAGGGAGATAAATCGCCCACAAGCCCAGTTCCATTCGGCCAACCCGAGACCGTTGGATTCATGGGCCGGAACCCACACGGGACAAGCTCCAGCGCGACGCCGTTCTGTTCCAACTCGCGAGTTCCCACGCTTCTCGCTCTTCCCCGCCCCGAGAACGCTCGCTCCCCTCTCGCGTGTCGTGTCGTGATCTCACTGATCCGCCACCGCCGAAGCCGGCAGCCGGCGGCAACCGCGCGCTGTTGCCCTGCACGACCTCGGACCCGCGTACGACGCGGCGTCATCTCCCCGGATTTCGGCGGTAGGCAAGCCTTAACCCCGCTCCCTGTATAGCCATTTGCTGTACCTGTGTTTCTCTGCCTGCATCCTGCGCAGGTCGATCGCGCGCTATGTGTTTGATGCGCGCGCGTCGCCCCTCGCTGGGACGCGTGCTGTGTTGCGTCTCTATCCGCCCTCGTTGCAATGCTGGTGCCTTTGGCCGGACGCAGGTCGGCGGCGCGATGTTTCATTTCTACTAGGCGTGTAGTCGTTTCGAGCGTGGGAAGCCGTGGCCGATGTACTGCACCTTTTTTCGGGCTATTGGGCAGATGCCTTCGATGGTTGTTGTCTCCTCGAGGTCCGTCGCTAACAGCGAGCTATACAGCTTCAGCATATCCTTATGGTGTAGCATTGGTGTTTATTTTTGTTTGGTTTATAGTACTTTCTTCGTCCCAATTTACTTGTTATTCTACACAAAGATGTCCAGATATATGGCATCTTTAATGCATCTGAACACCACGTATGTTCAGATATATAGAATGTTCAATGAATCTAGCGAATAGCTAAAATGAATCTAGCGAATAGCTAAAATGACAGGTAAATTGAGACAGAGAGAGTACTAAACTTCTTGGCATAACTGTGGGAACCCTGGGGGATTTTTGTGTGAAGAGGGAGTGTAGATAACTAGTATAGCTGTTGCCTATTTAGAGAACATTCTGACTGGGTTTCTATAATAGGTCAGGGCAGGAGCTTACTACAAAATTTATGTAGGATATGCCTGTGAGGCTATGACAACTGTCAACATGGTAATTTATGTTGTATCCGCGTTAAGGCTTCAATCAATGTAGTTATAATTTACTTGGTTGATAAATTTGCTCTTCTCATTTTAACTTGATAGCATCCAATTATGTCATTTTAGAAGCAAAAGTTGTGCCAAAATCATGCACTACAGTTGCAGTTTCCTCGAACCGTTGACTTGTGATGATTATTCTGTGAGAACAGACAAAACTCAACTCTTTTAAATATGCCAGATTTAGTATTGATGTTAATTATTGGCTCTGGTATCCCAATTCTAAATGAACAAAAACTACTGCTTTATATGAGTATTCCTGCATATATATGAAGTGAAACGTCCAGCTAGTGATGCACTTACAAGGATGATCTCTTTGTTCTATACCTCCACCTTTCTGAAGAACACACTCTGTCATTCCTCTCCACCATAACTCATAACCTTCTAGGTTGTTACTCCCTCCATTCACTTTTATAAGTAATTTTAGGTTGCAATTTTGGAGTGTTATCTGTCGATTTTCCTTTCTTGAATCATTGCATTGATATTCTTTCTAAGAAACTAATGCTTGGCATGTGAACCTTTACACAGGTTTGCCAGTCTCATTGAAGTGAAACTGTATTGCTATCTTCAAGTATTCACGTGCTGGCTTACGATATCAGTGAGATCAAAAGTGAAGTTCTGTCCTCAGTTAGTATTGTTACTTACTTCAAGTTGTCAGTAGCACTTGTATTGGTAGTTCCCTTTTTGGGTATTCCGAAGTTGACACAAGTACATGAGTTTCTTTGCTTCTGCTGCAGATACTGAAAAACTTGAGTGCAGTACTGCTACCTTATAACTGTTACCACAAAGAAATGATATTCTAATATGTTTTGAAACAACATAATAAAAGGAGAGCTTGGGGAGATTAAAAGTCAGACATGGATGCTTAGAAAAAAGCCAGTATATATATTTGCAGTAGTAGATACATGTCATTTACCGAAAGTTTTGACCAGTATATATATAGACCTGGTGGGTTTTGGCATCCTATTCTCATTCTTTGGTGTAATCTCTTCTTCGACCGGGACTTGTTTGGCATTGGGTAATGTATGACACAAGTACACAACAATTCGCAGTTTCTTTGTTGTATTATCCAGTACCTAGTTGAATTATCCTGACTCCTTATGCTTTCCTAAGTTGTTTCTACTACTGCTAGATTTTCTTTCTTACTGAAGTGGGCTTGCTGCTTGTCATGGGTTACTCATAGAGCACTGACAATGAGATGATTTTCTTTGCGGTATAAACTGGCTGTGATTCTTGAATTTCATTGCAGATGGTCCTGTCTATTTTGTGGAGGTATGGAAATGATAACAGCTGATAGTCTGTATGGTACTTTATTTTGAGGACCAGCAGCAGGAGCATTGTTTCTTGCATGTGTCGTTTGCTGGGCCTTATGTGCTTTATATGGGTCCCATTAAGATTACTTTGACAATAGGCCATTTGAGGTTTTAATTATTCCTGCCATTGAATCTTTTTAGCTCTGGAGATTTCAACAGAGGTTGACTTGACGGGCTTCATATCATTATCCGTTGTGATGCACTAGGCTTTTTTGGTCATCAGATGTGATCATTTTGATGGTTATTGCGTACTGGACGTGGACGGCCGGCGCTGAGACAGACGAGTGCAAAGGTAGCTTTTGTTTCGCATGATTCTTGAGCTGAAAAATTGTCTCGCCAAAAGTAAACGTTTTGTCCCAGCAAAATTTCTGATTCATCTTACCGGGTAATTTTAGGTACCTGTGTGGCAGCTGCTTTTTTGCTGCTCTTCAACAAGTGCTCTCCTAATCAATGGACAGGTACCTACCCTGAGCCCTTGGAAATGAAAAAAACACACACACACACACACCACATGTATTTTCTTCATTCTAAAATTATTGTCAGACTTAGTTAAATTTTAGAACGGAGAGTATGACATTAGTACCAATCGTAGCTTCTCGGCATGGCTACTGTGCTTACCTAAGCAATTTAGGTGGCCCGGGGCCATCTCCAATCCATTGAGTGACTGGTGAGATAACTGAAGGAAAGAAGGGCCAGATGGCGAGCGGATAGTGGCAACACCTATCCTTATCCAGCTGAGGCAACCAAACAGAGGGCCGGGCCCCTGCACCCATTCAGAATCAGAAGCCAAAGATGAAAGTTGAGAGGGAAAAGAAACAAGAAGCCAAAAGGATTGAAATGGCATCAGGTGTTCATCGCTTGGAAACAAGCCTACCTCTCGTCTCGCTCCCACTGCAGCAGTTGAAAGATTCCTAGTCCTCTCACCCCACTTCGTTGCCCCACCGTTGCACCACCCGCCTCACCCGTCACGCCATCCACCAAATGCGGCATATAAATCTCAGATCCAGATCTCTCGCCCCTCATCACTCCCCCTCTTGCTACACGCATCCCCCTCTTGCTACACGCATCTATCCGCGTATCTCATCTTGCAGTCGCTGGTGGTTCTTGCTGCTGCCCATGTAGGAGCATCTACTTCGTGTTCTCGCATTGATCTGTGTTCAGTTTTTCCAGCAGTGATGGCTGGGCGCAGTGGTTTATCGATCTCTTCCAAGCCTTGTGCTAAATTCAAGTGGTGGTTGGTTTTTTCGGAGAGATGCCTCTTTGTTGCAGCAGACAACAACGCTGGAATCGATCGATAAACCTCTGCATCCAGCTCTCTCTCTTTTTGGGACATGGGGCGGCAGTGACCGCTGCTTCTTGGCCCTTTTCATGGGGCTCTAATGTCCGATATACTCATATGCCTGATTTTAGATTGCTGTGGTGTTGTGTACATAGTTCTTGCATGATTAAACTTGTAGATCCACTGATATTACTATCTGTTCTTTAACAATCTTCCTCTATAATGGTGTTTGCATACCTAAGTATCTTTTAGGGAAAACAAATAAGGGATTTCATGTTTACTCATGGGATATAGTTTCAGTTTATGTTTTCTGATAATAATGAAACGTGAATAATGTGTGACCTTCTTGCTTAGATTATGCTTTGCGTAACTTTTCGGCGGCTCTATGCTGCAAAAAGTGGTGGTATCTGGATAAGTATCTTGCCTAGTGGGAACAAGTTTATTGCTCTAGAAGTATGGTCTGGGTTAGAATCAGGGACCATTCATGGGAAGGTGGACACTAAAGGATCCTGCTTGCTGTTGGTTCAAGTTTGTTGGGGTTGCATCACATTTAGGACGGACACGTCTCGGTGATTCTATTCTTGTTCAGAAATTGCACACAATACTATTTCGGCTATATTCTTTTCTGTTGCGTGGACAAGCTGGAGATAGAACAACTTCATTTCAGCCATTAACTTTGTTTTACTAAGTGAAGTGTGTCGCACTACATATGCATTCTTGGTTACTCAAAAAACTCTTAAATGTTATAAGTTTTTTTTTTTTTACAAAATCATGAAGCTTAGCTTAATTGTAAAAATAAGCTTTTTTAGCTTTTATATACCTCAGCATATTAAGGCTTGTTCGGTGCCAATCGTGCGTAGGCTAAGGTAGCTTTGTCCGTGTAGAATTGTGGGATAAAGAAGGCATTGTGTGTTTGTGTGCGCGGGAGCGCATTATGTTAATCCGATCTAATGGTCATGGCCAGCAGGCCGTATCGGCTGTGGCATGACACGCATAAGATGATGAGGATAGATCTTAAACTCAAACTCTAATGACAGAGAGTATGAAGGGGTAACCAAAGCGGGAGCTGAAAAAGAATGGATGGTCTTAGCACAAATGTAAGCTGTAGATGTTGCTCATGCTCATTTGTTTCTTTCCTTTTGCTAGAATTAGCCTTAACTTTCAGATTACTCGCTTCGGTTCCTAAAGTTTGGGACAACTGATTTAGTTATCCTGACGTCAAGCTTTTGAGACCGGAGAGAGTATCAAGTAATTTGAGCTTCTGTTGGGTTCCAATCTTAGCGGCCATAAAACGAATCGATTTAAGAGAAGATGGATGGATGTCTGGACTGGTTAGTTGCTATATGATGGCGTTGGGAGCCTGCTGAATTAGTAGCAGCTGGTCCACCGGCCATTCCCGTTTTCTCTGAGCCATTTTTTATCATGCAGAAATAAACTCTGATGTAGTATAAACCGATTTGCCACGAATAACACATTGACTCATAAACACCGCGGGTGATATATAGTAAAGGAGGTTGTGCCTACTGATGAATAGTACTACTACATGAGTGTATTTTCCGAACACGAAGCAGCTAGCGGTTATAGCCCGGACTGCCGGGTGCTCTTCAGGCATACAGTATACTACTCCCTCCGACCCTTCGTCCTTTTTTACTTTATTTTGAGTGTGGGCATGTAAATTAAGAATAATGAAAAATATGAGATGTGTTAAAAACAAGTAATAGAGAGATAAAGATATATATTAAGAAAAAAGAAAGTGTTGTGGTCTTTTTCCGGTGTCTAGGAGTGTGGTGTCTAGGAGTGTAGATCCGAGAGTCTCATGTCGGAGAATAAATTTGTGGTTCGGAGGTGGTCAATACCTTCGGATCCGGTCGCTGGAGTCGTGAAAGACGATTCGGCCATCTGCCCTTTGTCGATGCGGTCCTCTGCGCTAGGGCAGCGTCGGTCGGTGGAGAGGGCAGTGGCGTAGAAGTTACGGCGACATCGTCGATCTCTCGATGACGGCGGTCGTCGTGGCGGTGACGGTGGTGGTGCTTCCCGTCGGCACAGCGCCCCCTCACAGATCGGGTTTAGGGTTTGTCGGTGGGGGGACTAACTCCGTTGTGAGTATCGGTCGGTTCTCACCTCTATTTATTGTGACGCTGGCGACAGGGGTCCACCAGCCATAATGGGTTGGACGCCTTCGATCAGGGCGCGATTAGGTTAAGGGCTCATTTAGGTCGTTGGGTCAAAACGGATGGAGATCAATTTCTAACATTCTTCTCCTTGATCTCACCTTATATTTTTATCTTTAATACTTTTTACCTTTACTCATTTCATTACAGATTAATGCATAGAACTGTTTCATCGTCACGATCAATCGCCGATAGATTTAACAGCTACAATGCTTTTTTCTGTTATGAAATAGTTACTATACATTTTGGGTCATCTTTTAGTTCAGTAATCACAGGCTTTCCATTAAACCCATGCAACCAACATGTTCAATGAATACTTTGGGTGGTAAGCCTTTAGTAAGCGGATCCGCTAGCATCTTTGCGGTGCTTATATGCTCAAGACTTATGATTTGATCTCGAACTTTATCATTCACAACATATTACTTTATGTCAATGTGTTTGGCAGCACCACTTGACTTATTATTGTGTGCATACGTTACTGCAGGTTCATTATCGCAGTACAATTTAAATGGTACATGGATGTCGTCAACCACTTTTAGACCGAGTATAAACTTTTTAAGCCAGTTCACCTGCCCCGTAGCCTCATAACATGCAACAAACTCGGCATACATTGTGGACGATGTAGTGACGGTTTGCTTTGAGTTTTTCCACGAAATAGCTCTTCCAGGGAGAGTAAACACATATTCGGATGTAGATTTTCTATCATCTTCCGCATAATCAGAATCCGTGTACCCCATTATATAGAGTGAATCTGATCTTCTGTATGTCATCATGAGGCTTTTTGTTCCTTGCAAATAACATAAAACTTTCTTTATCAATTTCCAATGTTCTACTCTAGGATTGCTCTGGAATCTGCCAAGTAACCCGGTAACAAATGCTAAGTCAGGGCGTGTACATACTTAAGCATATTGTAAGCTTTCGACAGCTGAAGCATATGGAACCGCTTTCATTTAATCGATCTCATACTGGTTCTTGAGGCATTGAAAATTTTCATATCTGTCGCCTTTGACTATAGGTGCAGGTGATGGATTATATTTATGCATACCATAATTCTTTAATACTTTCTCTATATATGTCTTTTGTGACAGTCTCAATACCTCTTTGTTTCTATCTCGGTGAATTTCGATTCCTAAAATGAACGAAGCTTCACCAAAATCTTTCATATCAAAGTTTGAGGACAAAATCTTCTTTGTCTCCAGTAGCAGACTGACATCACTACTAGCTAGTAGGATATCATTCACATAAAGGATTAGAAAGATAAATTTGTCATCTTTAAACTTTGAGTAAACACAGTTGTCCTCTACATTTTATTTAAACCCAAATTTCTTTATCGTGCTGTCAAACTTTAAGTACCATTGTCTTGAAGCTTGCTTTAACTTATAAATCGATTTCTTTAGACGACATCTTATTCTTTCATTTTTTTTCATGACAAAACCTTTCGGTTGTGTTATGTAAACATTTTCCTTCAAATTCTCATTGAGGAATGCTGTCTTTACATCCATCTGATGTAACTTTAAATCATAATGAGCCACTAGTGTCATTATAATTCTGAAGAAATCTTTACATGAGACTGGAGAAAAGGTCTCATTGTAATCAATCCCTTCTCTTTGAGTAAAGCCTTTTGCCACGAGTCGTGCTTCGTATCTTTTTACATTCCCTTGAGAGTCGAGTTTTGTTTTGTATACCCATTTACAGCCTACTGTTTTGGCTCCTTTAGGAATTACTTTTAACTCTCAGACTTCATTAGCCTTCATGGACTTTATTTCTTCTTCCATGACCTCAATCCATTTTGAAGAGTTTTCGCTTCTCATGGTTTCTTCAAATGAGGTGGGATCATCTTTCATTTGAAATTCTTCTGTCTGATAAAATTTATAGTCATTAGAAATAGCCGATCTTTTTACTCTTTGACACCTCCTCGGGGCCTCTTTATTCTGTACATTTTCTGTTTGAGGTTGTTGTTCCCCCTCATCTGTGGCAACGGGTTCTATAGGATCCTGAGGAACAGGTTCCTCATTCTCAATCATTATTGCCATAGGAGGAACAATAACAGAGGCTTGCACCACAGTATTTCGCACTGTCGGTGCAGCGACAGCAGGTAGTGTAAAGAATGGCTCTTAAATCATCGGAGTGGGCGCATGCGTCCGCTTCTCTTCAAGGTCAATCTCTCGAGCCACCATGCTCCCCCTTATCATCTCATCCTCTAAGAAGACAGCGTGTCTCGTTTCTACAAACTTTGTAAAACTGTTTGGCCAGTAGAAACGATAATCTTTTGACTTTTCTGGGTAACCAATAAAATGGCAACTCACTGTTTTAGATCTAGTTTTCTAAGATTTGAGTTAAATAATTTAGCCTCAGCTGGGCTCCTCCACACACGTAAGTGGTTTAACGAAGGAACTCTCCCTGTTCACAACTCATACGGTGTTTTCGGCACTGATTTACTGGGTACTCTGTTGAGAATATGAATGACGGTTTTTAACGCCTCCATCCACAAACTCAATGGCAATGTGGAATAGCTCATCATGCTTCGCACCATATCCATCAAGGTACGGTTACGTTTTTCAGCTACTCCATTTTACTGAGGTTCGTCCGGTGTAGAATACTGGGTCACTATTCTATTTTTCTGTAGAAACCTTGCAAAAGATTCAGGAACTTATCCATACGGGGTATGCCGACCGTAGTATTCCCCCCCACGATTAGATCGGACTATTTTTATCTTTAAATCGTGTTGGTTTTCAACTTCAGCCTTAAATATCTTAAATTTATCTAAGGCTTCGTTTCTTTTTTTTATTGGATAAATATATCCATATCGGGAGTAATCATCTGTGAATGTTATGAATGAGTCATAACCATCTATACTTTTCACAGAAAAGGGACCACAAATATCTGTGTGAATAATTTGTAGAACTCCTGTGCTTCTTTTTGCATCTTTCTTAATTTTTTTTACATATTTTTCTTTGATGCATTCTCTGCATTGTTCTAAATCTGAGAACTCTAGTGGAGGAAGAATATCATTTTTAACTAGTCTTTCTATTCTCCCACTTAAAATATGGCCTAAACGACAGTGCCATAATTTCGACGACGCATCTAGAGTTCTTTTTCGTTTTTTATTTTCATTGATGGACGATGATTCTTTTATCTCGCACGCAACATTCTCATTATCGCATACGACATTCACATCATCACGTAGTGATAACGGGTAAAGCTCATTTTGTAATATGGCAAGACTAACACATTCTTTATTAAACATTATTTCACACTTGCTATTTTCAAAATGACAATCATAACCATCATTATCCAAACATGAAACACTAATCAAATTACTCTGTAGAGAGGTTACATAGAGAACATCTCTAAGTATAAGAATAAAACCATCAGCTAGCTCTAATAAAAAATCGCCAACGGCTTTAACTTCAGCTTGGACTCCATTTGCAACTTTAATGCATCTTTCTCTTCTTTGCGTAGTCCTCGTCGAACGGAATCCCTGCAATGAATTAGCAACATGAACAGCTGCTCCAGAGTCAATTCACCAAGTGGATTTTGAATATTGCACATATAGGGATTCGTTTATGAATGTAATAATGTTCTCACCTTTCTTTGCCATGATCATCTTTAAATAGGAGGGACAATCTTTTTTGTAATGTCCCGTCTTCTTGCAGTGGAGACGCTGGTCTTTGTCTACTGTAAATTTGTTCTGTTGAGCCTGATGGACAGGGGTTTTTCCCTTGTTCTTTGAGGAGTGACTGTTGAAATTCTTTTTTTTGTTGTCCTTCACATAGTTGATAGAACCACCATGTGAAGCTTTAATTCTGTCCTCCTCTTGCACACACATAGCAATGCACTTTTTTAAGTCCCATGTCTCGAGTTGCATATTGTAGTTGACAACAAAGGTGTCAAACTCTTTTGGCAAAGAAGCAAAAAATCAGATGGATAAAGAACTCATCCTTGAGACTCAGATCCATTGGTTTGAGTTTAGATGTCATGTTGCTCATCTTCAGTATGTGCTCTCTAATGCTACCATTACCACTAGAGTACTTTTCTGTCACAAGTTGTTTAATCACTTGTGTAGCATATGTCTTTGAAGAGCCAGTAAATTGACTCTTTATTCTTTCAAGGTACTCTGTGACAGTGTCACACTCTGAGATTGAACCCACAATTGCAGGCTCAATCGTGTTCTTTGTCACAGCCATACACTTCTTGTTGGCTGTGGTCTATTTTCTATGCTCAAAGTCATAGAACATCTCTAAAAGAGCATAGTTCCTCTGTCTAGTCTGCCAAGCAGCCTCAGCCTCATTTTCTTTTCTCAGTGGCTCCTCAGCCTCAGTGTGACATGCTGTGGTGAGGACCCAGTCCACCTCAACCAAGATAAATGCTAGGTCTATCTTTTTCTTTCACTCTCCATAGTTGTCACCTTTGAGAGTGGGTATCTCTTTGATATAACTCATTAAGTTGTATCCGCCTGTAAATAAATCAAATAAAGTGAGAACATAATAACAATAAAATTATATGTCTTATTTTCAACGTTGGTAAAAAAATATGACACACAATTTTATATTATACATTAAATTTACATCACCGTTGGACAGAAATAGAAATAGTGCATAAAAAGATATCAATTATGAAATTATAATACTATTATTATCAACATTGGTCAGAAAATAACAATATCATAATTACTGAAATTTATTACTATTTTTCCAAAATTAAATTCTCCCGTTGGTTCGAATTTAATAATGAAAATAATTTCTTTAAGTACGTAGCGGAAAGCAAATTTCTTTAATTTTCAGAAGCATTTACTTTATTTTTCTGTTCTGTCAATATTATCCCGTTAGTTCAAATTTTAACAGATTTAATTAGGTAAAAAATTACCCAATTAATCAATTAAAAATGTCTCTGAAAAAGAAATGGGAAAACCTTTCTCTTGGGCCGAAATTAGAATTTGGCCTGGCCCATTGGCCTGTTGCATATCGGACAAGACAACCTGGGTTTGGGCTGAAATTTCTCTCTCCCACATAGGTCAAATCTAGCTCATTTAGCCACCGCGTGATCTGAACCGTTAGATATAGATCTAACGGACGCGCTCTTTTTTCGGAGGTATAAAAGGGTTGGAGTTCTCTTCCAACCCTAACCCTAAAACATTTGCTCATTTTCCCAGCCGCCTCTGTCGCTTTCGCGACGAGCGCGTCGCGCGGCCCCGAAAACCGCGTCGCCCGGGCGTCGCGGCAGC